>CM057350.1:460548901-460780536 GCA_030015575.1 Agapanthus africanus
TTCCTCGGTTAGGTAGAAGATATTCCCTTGCGTATGCTTGGGATATCCAACAAACTTCCACAGATCTGACTTTGCCTCGAGCTTGTCTGGATTATGCTTTTAGACATAGGCTGGACAACCCCAAATCTTAACAAACTTAAGATATAGGCTCTTCCCTTTCCATATTACATATGAAGTGGGAGGCAACTGATTTGTTTTGAACCCTATTCAATAGGTATGCAGCTTCTCAAGTGCATAACTCCCAAAAGGAAATAATAACTCAGTAGTACTCATCATAGAGCACACCATATCACATAGGGTGTAATTGCTCCGCCCCGATACACCGACGTGCTATGGTGTATACGGAGGAGTAATGCTGAGAGAGAATCTCATTCACCTTTAGAATAGTCCAGGAATTCCGTGCTCAAGTATTCTCTTCCTTGATCTCATTAAAGGACATAATACTTATACCGTTTTTGGTTCTCTACTTCTAACTTATATTCTGTGATTATCTCAAAAGTTTCGGACTTGTGTTTCAACAGGAACATATGTCTGAATCTTGAGAGATCATCAGTGAATATAATGAAGTATAAAGAACCGGTCCTGGCATGTGTAGACATGGGACCTTTATACATCAGCATGTATCAATCCCAAGAGTTCACTAACTCTTTCTCTGTTTCCAATAAACGGAGTTGTGGTCATCTTATCTCTGTGACATGACCGGCAAGTTTCACAAGATGTAAATTCAAACTGATTTAAATATGCATCTATATGTAACTTCAGCTAGTCGGGTCGCATTGATATGACCTGGTCTACAATGCCTCAAGAAGGATTCGTTCATTTCTGAACTCTTCCTCTTGTGTGTGTTCAGTATACTAAGAACTGTAGTTTTATTTAGAATGTCTATTCTTTTAGATAACGTACCTGAACCGATCAACTCTTGATATAGGAAATGTTCAAAACATTATCCAACAATACAAAATTATATCCTTTCTTTACTAATAAAGAGACTGATATGATGTTTGTACATCAGGTTCGGTATCTAATAACATTCGTTCAGAATCAATGTATTCTGGTAATACAGGGTGATAACTACCAACAGACTTGGCTGCAACACTTACACCGTTTCTATCTCATGAAATTTATCACCCGTTCTCAGTTCTCTACCTATCAGTAACCCATGTAACAAATTACATTTGCGGGATCCTGATTCGGTATCTCATACCCAGGACGTAAAGAATACTGAGAAACAGTTCTCGGTAATGAACACACCCGAAGAAGATGCATCGGCATGCACTTTCTTCGTTTGGGCGGCATGGGAAATCTGGTATTCCCCAATTTCCTGCTCTGTCTTATAACAATTATAAGTTGGAGCGTGACCAACGTTCCCTAGTGCAGTATAACAAGTGGGTTCGGTCAATACATCCGTATTATTATCTTGATTAAGGCGTGACATAGTCATAACCAGGAGAGAGAGAGAAGAAAACACTCAGCGTGCGCTTTTTACAAGATTAGATTGGTTATTAATTTATCTAATCAGGATGTCTCCCACTGTTTTAGTCAAATCTTCCTTCAAACCCTAAAAGGAAAGACTGGCCGGGATTAGTTACACTATACAAGTTCGCCAATCTTTCAGCCAGGCCAGTGCCGGTACTTTGAGGGAGGTTCCCCGTGCTTTCGCACGGATCTAATTAAAGTAAACCTCATTTTCCCAGGGGCGTAACCCCGTTGACACCTTTCTAGACACCTACTTGATCGGCTAATTGTAATGTGTAAAACTCTCTCAGGAGTAACTCTTACTCGCAGCAGGTATCGGAATCCAACTATCCCATAGAAGGTATGCAATCTCATTGCAAATTTCAACACTTGAAATTCACAATAATATTTTGCCCCGAGCGTTCTATGACCTTGAAAAGGTCAACAAACCATAGACCACAAGTCATGTTCAACCCGTCATTTCCCGATTGAATTAAACCCACCAGCATGACCCTTGACAAGGTCAACAAAGTCACACGACTACCCTAATCCAATCGCATCATATGTTTATACAGATAAGCATAAATAGCTACCGCTCACTACGCCTTGACAAGGTCAACAAACGCAGCACGAATACTATGAAGTACTTATCTGAAATGACGGAGGGCTACGACAGGTTTTTAAGAAAACCCTTTGCGTAATGAACTTGATATCGTTGTAGAATCGAGTGATTTTTAAAAGGAATGTTTTTTAGGCCTTTTCTAGTTTTGCTAAAGAGGTCACTCTCGGTGAAGGGATCGTCGGCTCTTTCCTCATCGAATAAGGTGCAGGATATTTCACAAATATCACTATGCAAAGTAAGAACTATAGAAGCAATCAAAAGACAAACCGAGTTTGTAGCATCTGCTAGTTTCACTAAAGAGGTCACTCCCGGTGAAGGGATCTCGGCTCTTTCCTTATCGAATAAGGTGCCGGATGTTCTACAAGGAACACCACTATGCAAAGCTAGAACTAGAGCTACCAGTTTTTAAACAAGTTTCTACAACATCTTAGGTTTCTTTTAGTTTCATTAATCTCATTAATGAAGTCCCATTTTATTATGCTTCACAAGCATCACATTTGAAACGAAATCTGCAATATAACATATATCTCATATATATAATATAAACATTCGTCTCAGGAAGTAATATGATCTCATCACAGAACATTGCAGCAGAAGAAACATATATGAAATATTGGATATACTAGGATATCCGTGTTTTAATACGAGCCTGTATAAAACACGGATTCCACGGTCGCGATGAATAGCCAAACCCACATCCCTAGACCCCTACGAGAGCGGCAAGCAACACTGCCAATTCTAGGGTTAGGAGACCCGGTCTCGACTCCTCGAGATGGTCTCCCACTGGACCCTAGAACCCGGTTACTTGTGCTCCCTGCCTTGGGTCTACCTAATGCGGAAAAGTAAATAATATACAAGGGTGACATCATCCTCAGCCCGGAAGTGCCCCAATAAAAGAATATTACATACAAATGAATTTTACATGAATGAAAAAGAAAAACACTCATCTCACATAAAACCCCCGGCTATTCAGAACGCGACGATCTAATATAACATATCACAGCAACACATAATATCTTATATCATCAACGTAAGCAAGTATGCGTATCCCGATTGTCGTTGATGTATAGCAACGAAGCTGGCGTACACCACATACTACGCTTACGGTCACAGAAAAGAAAGTGTAAAACTACAACAGTTGGAATCCGCAACTTCCTTAGACATCGCATGTCTAACCAAATGAATTCCTTAAACAACACATGCCTAACAATTATAAGCCTCGCATTTTAGTCTCATTATCGAAAACTCTTTTCAATATCAAGTCGGGCAATTCAACAAGATTCCCGACATCTTGATCGAATGCTCATCGCAAACTTTAGTAGACGGCCGCACCCCCGGATGCCGTCGACGAAGTGCACTAAGGCGGAACACCGCTGCCGCGAGCACCCGAACGGATGCTTTTAGCGACGGGGTTCTCCTACAGTCACTTGGTCGGGGCTATAGGGCATGGCTGTCTATTAAGTTTATCCGGCGAGTATCCACGTACGCTACGTGATTGCGACAGACTATTGATCACATCAAAATCTCGTGGCAACCGATCATCTGAGACTGAACTGCTAGATTTATAACATTCAAATTAGTTATCTCATAATTACTTGTGGATTCCTAATATTGTATCACATTCCAAATAAATAGACAATGTTAAACTTTCCGATCGAATAATCAAACACCCAAGTTTTCCCAAATAGTTCTCAACACTTGAAATTAGTTTAAAAAACATCCATCACATGCCACAGTACCAATGGTCCAGCCGTAGAAGGGTCAAGCCAACGCCTCACATGTGGCACGCCGTACTGCCACAAACCCTAAGGTTTAGAGGCAGTTCAAGACGGTCACATAATCGAGTTAAGGTTTGTTGTCTTCTAGAGGGTCCACCGCGTTACTTGCATGACTTAGAACGTTCTTAAACTACAAAAAAATCCAACACTTGGAAATTTTCCGGCAGGGGAAAAAGTGAGTTATTGATATCCGGTCGAACTTTTTAACACGTTCTAAAAAATTACCCAGACAAACTAAACGAAGTTAAATTATCCGATCGAAACAACGAGTCTCCAATACAACCCAGAAAACTCAACTCTTAAGTATATTTAAAAATTCCCAGAAGAATCAGCAATCACCTACGGTTATTACTGTGTAAACAGAAAACAACAAGTCAACTGTACGGCCGCGGAACCGCCGCGCAAGTCAGGTCATTGCCGCGGTTCCGTGGCGCATTGAAGGAATTGGAGGCACGTGCTGCACAGTAACCCTTGTATTTCCCTGATGAGTTTTTTGAGTATTTTTAATTCACAAAAAATCACATTTTGAAAAAATTTCTAGAAACTAGGGTATATCGGGTTTTCGGAGTTCGATCGGACTTTAAACTTTGCCAAAAGCTCTAGCTTGGCTCTGATACCACTGTAGGGATGCTAGGCACACGCACAAGGGTCTACGAGGCATCAACCATGCCCGATTTAAAATTTAGCCGTGCCGAACAACCCTAACCAAGATCTTTAAACTAGAGATTAGGTGAAAACAAACATGTTAAACACTTTAACACTAAGTGAGAGGGATTACAATCTTTGTAGATCCGGTCCATCACTTCTAAAGCTCCGTGTTGAGGTCCCTTCGCTGCGATCATCGTGCATCCGGACTCTCGAGAGGTTCCATGAAGAGAAAGGTGCAAGCTTGCTTCCGATCTTCGATAACAAAGATGATCTACAATGAAGTTTCATTAACACAAGCTCTCACTCACTAAATGAAGTGAACACCCTCATCTAAATGGCAAGGGTAGATGAGGATGATGAAGTAGGATTTTTGCTCTCATTTGTTTTCTTATTCTCACTCACTTTCATCACAAAAAGCAAAGCAAGAAAGCTTTGCATCAAGGAAGAAGAAGAAGAAGAATGGTGAATCCTTCTGTGATGAATAATGAAAGTTATGATAAGATTAGAAATGCAACCATGGTCAAACTAACCTTTGTAGATATTTAACTAGGGCTAGGGTTTGGATTGAGTTAAAGATGAGTCACTTAAAAAATCAACACAAATATCTTTTTCAAAACAAAAATGAAAGCTTCTAGAAACTTCTAGAAAAGCTTAACTCAAATCAAACCCTAACCATGTTTAATCTCCACTAAACATGTTGCATTAATAACCACATCATGTTACAATATTATATATCACATATATAATATTTATTGTAACAAAATAAAATAATACAATTAACATATATCGCATATATATCAATGTATTACCCGAGTGAGAAAAAGAATCTTTTAGAGAGCTAATATTAGTTAATGTAATTTAATATATCATATATATTATTATACATTAAATTAACGAATCAACACTTGATCCGACAATCCGGCTATATCGCATATAACCGACTAATATCTCATTTACCGATTCATCGAATCAACACTTAATCCGATGACCCGGCTGATATCAAATATCGTGAGAATAGAATACGGTATCTCATATTGCATTATCCTCGGTCCTGCACATATCACATATGTGCCCCTACTCCGTTTTTCCTGAGTCAAGAAACCTTTGTGTAGGACTCTAAAGAATCGTCAATACACCGGCAGTAGGTGATGATCATATCAAACACCCACAAGCTGCAAGCGGTCAGCTAAACGTAACAGCCACCCAGGTATTGAGCGATTAGAAGATCAACAAGCAAGCCTGTACATTCTCCTGCGAATCCAATAAGTAACACTCCCGTACAGTCCGGTCTCGTCATCTGATATGTCGCATATCTCGCCTAGGGGTGGTAAACGTCAGACCCCAGTAGCTTGATAAGTCGTGTCGATATGAGGTCTATAACAGTTCGAGAAACTACTGATAACACTTACCAGTAAATCTCAGCAACCCTGGCCAGGGATTTCCAGTTATAGCCAATCGAACACAGCACAACATCAACTCCCTATACAGGGAGAGACGAATCCCCTCCTATCGCTCATTGCCTCCATGTGATTCGGGACTGTACCCAAAAGCCACCTTTTTGCACGCCCTC
Source organism: Agapanthus africanus (assembly GCA_030015575.1). Classification (NCBI taxonomy): domain Eukaryota; kingdom Viridiplantae; phylum Streptophyta; class Magnoliopsida; order Asparagales; family Amaryllidaceae; genus Agapanthus; species Agapanthus africanus. The sequence goes on from CM057350.1 coordinate 460,554,975, forward strand.
TTGGACGTGGTATGATGGAAATCAAAGCACAGTGGGAATCATACAAGACTCTATGACGATCTCGGGTCAACAGACTACTCTGTACCAGTGTCACCAAAGAACTGCCATCTGACGTGAGGTATAATACCATCTTGGAGTTCTCGGCGAGTCCGTCCAGTATACCCAGTTTCTACCGAACACCCATACACCATCCTTGATGTCAAACACCGATGGATATGGGATTATCCATCGCCCATCATATGGGTCAAGATGCGTATACGCTAGTCTACTCTGGTGTATCGATGCCCTATCTCGATACACCCTCGACTAGGAACAGTTATAGGATGTACTCGCCGACTACCGTGGCCCCACTAGTATGATCTCATTATAGTCCCAGTAGTCGAGTACATATCCTAAGGGCTCTATCAATATGTAACATAGAGACAATCAGAGAACATGTTAAGACCAAGATCAACCAGATAGCGTACTATCATGTCGAGCAAGAAAGTCCTCCCTATATATGTCCTAGCATCCACAACAATATACATCGTATGTACAGTAATGGCCTCTAGGGCATACATATAACTAACAAGAATTTACTTAATTCACATTCGGAAGTTTGGAAAAATACAGCCCTGAAAATACTGGTTTGTATTTTTTTAAGCGCATTGCTGCCATTTGCTACCTTGGGCTCTTTTGCGCAGAAAGTTTTGGTGGGAACAATTGAACACACTACTTTGTCCCCGTAGGTATGTACGTGGGTTAAGTAGAGCAAAGTTATGTATCGCCATAGAATTGATGGCTCAGGAGACATGTTTAGGCTTCTGTCGCCTAAGACTTTTTCATCTCCATGAGCTGTAAGGGTCTCAAGAAGATTTTTCTCTTTATGAGTCATGAGGATCTCATAGGTGCATATTCTCCCTAGAAACCGTAAGGATTCCTAAGTGTTCATCGCTTCCGTGAGTCTTAAGGATCTCACTCGGCTATCTTTTCCTTACGAGTCATGAAGACCCGTAAGTAGCTTTTTCATTTCAGTAGCATGTAACTTTGACCTCTTTGTTCGGCGGCGATGGCTTAGGAAATAGGTTTAGATCTGTCGCCTAAGGCTTTTCAACTTTATGAGCCATGAGGGTCTCATAATGTTGTTTCTCCCTATGAGTCGAGAGGATCTCATAGGTGTATGTTCTCCTTAGAAGTTGTGAGGACTCCTAAGTGCGTTTTCTCTTGAGAGTCGTAAGGATCTTACAAGGGAATTTTCCTCTTACGAGTCGAGAGGACTCGTAATTGGTTTCTCTTTCTTATCGGTATACGACTTTGGAGAATGTGGCCCGTGGATAGTATACAAGAGTCAGTTTGGACCTACTTGTTGGGCCATGGTGCTTAGGAAATAGGTTGATATCCCTATCGCCTAAGGCTTTTTCACCTTTGTAAGCCGCTATAGTCTCATAAAGATGTTTTTCCCGACGAGTGGAGACGAGTCGAGAGGATCTCGCAGGTGTATCCTAACGTGAAATATAAATAACCCCCCTTTTTTGATAGGGGTCCGCTAGGTTTTTGGTACTAGGTTTAAGTCCATCGTACCGTTGCGTTGGTTGATATATTTCTCGATATGCAGTCCCTTAGGTTGTTGCTCGAGTAGCCACGCGACTGTCATATCTCTGATCCTTTTCGAGGCTGGACAAGACGTCTTCAAGAAATTTTCTTAGGTTATATTACTGTCGGAAGAACAAGCGTTAGGTATTTGCCATGGAGGTTTTTTACTTGAGATTATGCTCAATTTGGAGCCATGATGAGTGATAACCGCACCCTTCTGGGGTGGGATGATCTCCAATGGTCTTTAGGATTTATATGTATTGCCATTAAGACCCGAAGCTTGGAATATGCCGTCACTTCGTTTTTGATTTGATGATGTCGTGCAAATTCTTTACTGAAGTAAGGTAAACATCCGTATGACCTCTATGCTGTATGTATTGCAATCGAGATCTGGAGCTAGGGATATGCCGTCACTCCAATTTTATTTGACCCTTGGGTTTTAGTTGACGTTGCGTCTGCATCCTGCTAGCATGAGAAGCACGTTGAGTTGATCTCTAGGCTGTAAATATTGCTATCGAGATATAGAGCTGGGAATATGCTAACTCTCCACTTTTATTTAACCCTTGGGTCTTTGTTGACGTCGCATCTGTACTGAGAAGGAACGTTGAGCTGATCTTTAGGATGTAGATGTTGCCATCGAGATCTGGAGCTAGGATTTTGCCATTACTCCGCTTTGATTTGGCTCCTTAGAGCTTTGTTGACACCACGTCTGCATTCTGCTGGAGTAAAAGAGATGTTGAATTGGTCTTTAGGCCGCATATATTGCCATCAAAACTTGGAGTTAGGAATATGCCATCACTTCACTTTTGTTTGACCATTGGGTTGTTATTGGCGTCGTGTTTGCACCTTGCTTGAATAAGAAGGACGTCGAGTTGATCTCTGGACTGTAGATGTTGCCATCAAGATCTGGAGCTAGGAATATGTCGTTGCTCCACCTTTATATATTTGACCCTTTGGTCTTTGTTGACGTTATGTCTGCACCGAGAAGGAACGTCGAGCTGGAGTTAGGATTTTTCCATTACTCCATTTTGATTTGACCCTTTGGTCTTTGATGACGTTGTGTCTGCACCGAGAAAGAACGTCGAGTTGATCTCTAGGATGTAGATGTTGCCATCGTGATCCGCAGCTTCTTTTGACGAAGCATGGTGGGAAAATATTGTTCCTTTTCTTTCATTTGAGCCAATTTGTGCCCATGAATTGTATACAAGCGTCAATATGGAACTACTTGCAGGGCAATTTTTTTTTTCTATTTTTATACTTTTTTTTTATATTTCCGCGATACTCTATTTTTTCAGCTTTTCATATCACGAAAGCCGCGATTGCCCAATCATTTCAGCTATTTTCTCCGCGGTGCCCAATCATTTCGGCTATATCATTTTTATTTTTACTCGCTATTTTTTATTGTGAGTTGCCCAAACATTTCGGCTGTTTCATATACATTTTTTTTTTCGCTCGCTGATTTTTGTTGTGAGTTGCCCCATCATTTCGGCTATTTCGTATGCATTTTTTTGCGACTCGCTGAGTTTTATTATGAGTTAGGAACTTGAGATCTGATACTGATCTTGGCATCAGCATCGCTGCAACTGGAATATTGCCAGGAGCGAATCATCATTTGCTGTGAGAGGACTTGGAATTTGACACATGTTTATGCATCAACATTACTACAATTGGGATATTGCCAGGAGAGAATCATCATTTGCCTTTATCGATTTGAACAAAGGTAGCTTAGCAAAACAGGGTTAGGATCCCGTCGACGAAGGCTTTTTGACATTATGAGCCGTAAGGGTCTCATTAAGTTATTTCTCCCCGTGAGTCGTAAGAATCTCATAGGTGTGTTTTTTTCTCCTTAGGAATTGTAGGGATTCCTAAGTGTGTTTTCTCCTTTATGAGTTGTAAGGATCTCACGCGGATGTTTTCTCCTTACAAAGTTATGAGGACTTTGCAAGTGTTGTTCACCATATAGGGATATTTCTTTCCATTGGTGGAACTTGGTGGGGAATATATTTATTTATGCCCGTGGATTGTATAAAAGAGTCAATATTGGACTCCTTATAGGGCAGCAAAGTTTTGTAGGGTTTGGGTGGCTTAAGAACAGGTTCATGTCCCTGTATCTTAAGGCTTTTGAATTTTATAAGCCTTGAGGGTCCTAAAGTGGGTATATTCTCCTTACGAGTCGTGAGGATCTCATAAGTGCATTTTCTCCTCAGAAATCATGTGGATTTCTAAGTGTGTTGCTCTTTTGCGAGTCGTAAGGATCTCATGCCGGTTTTTTATCCTTCCAAAGTCGTGAGGACTTTGTCAGTGCATATTTTTTTATTTAAATGAGTTCGTGCCCTTTTCGGTTTTCAATAGGTCGTCGGTAGTCCCACTGTTTTACTCACGGCGCCCTTTTCGGGTTTTCATCCGTGCCCATTTTTCTTATGGACATACCTTTTTTTAGGCGGTCCGTAAGGTAACGCACCATTAGCTGTAAGCTTCGATCTTTTCGAAGGACGTGGGACCTGGGAAGGTTATGAATCGTTTATGCCCATGGATTGTATACGGTAATCAATATGAGGATTCACCATAGGACTAAATGTATTAGTTTAAGGATATGGCGGTCCATTATCTCCGTATTTTGGGACGAGTTTTTAGTTTAAGGACGTTTCGGTCCATTATTAGTTTAAGAACTTCTTGTTCCATTATCACCATTTTTGAGGCGACGGAGCTTTTTGGGCACTAATCTCAGAGTTTTGACTCAGGAAGATAGTGAGCAGACATAAGCGTCATCATATATTATTGACCTAAGTCATGACTCGTCAAGCGTAGTATTTTTTTGAGGAATCGACCGTTTATTGGCCGGAAGGGTCTTTCGCCATGCATATCCATGTGTAGGTAGGCTCCACCTTGGTAGACTTTGTCTATGATGTACGTGCCTTCATAGCTTGGCTCGAACTTTCCCTATTTTGAACGATTGGGGATCGTTGGACTTTTGACGACTAGCACGAGTTCGCCTTAACGAAATGTTCTCGGCCTGGTCAATCTTTCATATGACCATGCCATCCTTGCCTTATAAGCCTCCAGATTTTGCTGTGCTATAAGGCAGGTTTCGTCAAGGGCGTCGAGTTCCTCGAGCCTAAGATGAGTGTTTTCTTCATCTGTCAGCTTGTATTGAACTGTCACATCGATTGTTACCAATATAAACCGATGTCTTTTAGAGGATGCTGGTTCGATGGGGCCAATTATATCGGTTCCCCACATTTCGAACGGCCAGCTAGCCACTGTTGGGTGCAGTGGATTTGGATGCTGGTATATGAAGTCCCCATGAATTTAGCACGTATGATACTGCTTTGTATATTCGAGGCAGTCCTGAATCATCATGGGCCAATAGTAATCCAATTTTTTAATCTTCAGCTTCATCTTTGGTCCTGCTTGATGAGAACTACAGAGTTCGTCGTGTATTTTTTGGATGACTTTCTTTACTTCCTTCGGCTCCAGGCATCTTAACCATAGGCAATCAAATGATTTCTTATATAGAGTATCATTGACGAATGCAAATGACAAAGCTCGTTTCATGAGCTTGTAACACCTGAGATTTAGATTAGTGTTAGTTTAGACGGTAATGCGGGTTTTTGGTAAAAAGTTTACCAATTTGGGTTTCTCACATTTTATAATATTTAATTAATAATTTATTATTATTTGTTATGGCATGCACATACATGTACATGTTTATGTGAGGGGGTGTTTGTGTTATCTAGATTAGTGACCATGACAACTTAACCCTAATCCTAATCCTTTGCTTTGCCTTAACCTAAACTCTTGATATTTTGAGTGAGATATTTCTTTTGGCTTTTGTTTTGGGGAGAGGTGGCATGGTGAGTAGTGTGGATGCATTAATTGGAGAGTTAATGCAAGGTGCACTCACCTTAACCTCACCTCTCTCTCTTTTCATCTCACTCTCTCTCATTCTCTCTCACTTATCTCTTTCTCATATTTCTTCATCCCTCTATCATCTCAACTGAACACTTGAACTTCCATCACAAAAACCTTCACTAATCTTCACAAAATCTCACCAAAACCACTTCTTTTGCCTTGATTTGCCTCTTGGATGCCTTGGAGCTTGGAAATCTAGGATCTTTGAGCTTGTGAGAATAGGTAATGATCTTTATCTGTTCTTTATGTTGTTAGAGTGTTGCGTAGTCTTGTGGTTTTAGTTTAGAACGTTTAAAGTTAAGTTTTGTGCAAATATCGTATTTTTAGTGTCGATTTGTGTTATCTGTGATCTGCTGTGACCCCGAGAGTATACTAGAAAACCAAACAATGTAGTTGTGTTGTACCTGAGACCATAGGACATCACCTGGAGTACGAACCCCCTTGCTCGGATCTCGGCCGGCGACGAGAAGACTTTTTCCGGCGACCTCGGTTTTTGGTTGGAGTTAGGGTTTGGGTTTTTGTGGGTAGGTGTTTGCTTTGGTTTAAGTGTGTTAGGTCTTGTTTGATTTTTGGGTTTTCTCTGTATACAAAATCTGGGATCACATAGCTAGTTTCTTGTGTTACGATTACGCGCGATATGTTATACGACACGGTTCGTGCACTTGGTGTGGTTTTGCTCTTGGGTTGGTTTCGTCATGTCGCTATGCACGTTATCCACAATACAAACACTTGAGAGTATGTTTTGAGTTGATACGTCGGTCAAACGTAGTTCGTACGTGTTTTGGGTCGATTGCTAATATATACTTGCTTTGTTGTTTTATGTTTTAGGTTCGCAGGCGGGGACTTCGGACGCTGCAAAGAAGGGGAAGCGAGTGGTTGGCTCTACTTAGCAAGGATCATAGTGAGTAGGTTTAACATCTACAGGGGAATCTCTCGCATGGCGTTATGTGTCTGGGCTAAAAATGTTATGATATTGTCGCATATTCTATTGCATATAGAGTTGCGCATGCACCTTATTGCTTATTTACTAGTTGTGCTTGGACTTGTACCCTTAGGACACTGCACTATTATTGACGGCTCATGTTGCACGAGCACTGATTGTATGCCACACACACCGTCAATAATTGCCATGACACGCACAACATACATACATATATGATATTGTTTGGTTATGGATTTTGAGACATTGATTCATATTCCATTATGCATATGACATATAGCATACCTATATACCTACATGCTTACACATATGCCTTGATATGCTTACATGCTAGTTATCTGTATACCTATATGGTATTGTACCATTAGAGATAGGTATATCCATATATGAGACATAACTACATGTATACCTTGCATACATACTTACACTTATACCTGGAGGGTATATTACATCATTACTGATAGGTAGATACATATACCTTGCTATACCTACATGTTTACACATATATCTGGCTATAGCTACATGTTCACCTTTATTTGATATTATATAGACTTGGAGAAATTAGGAACCGCATGATATATATATTAACTTGTTGCAGTTAAATAGCGGCTTTTCCTTTATATACTCACATTACAGTTTTATGTTGCATATATTATATTCATGGATTTTCGCATTGAGATATGGATTTTTCATGATGTTTTCTGGATTTGAGGACCGTGGTAGTTTCATGAAATTATGCATTATTTGAAAAAACCGGTTTCTCTTGATATGATATTTCAGCAGCCTCCATGAGTTTTATCGGTTCTGATATATATATACCCCATGCGAGGAGGCGTCGTGGGCCGTGTGAGGGTATATGCTGGGGACCGGAGGTACCCCGGGGCGAGAAAGGTATGTCGATGGACCACGCCGATGAGCCTGACAAGGGAACCATACCTACCGGTGACAGTACCTATGACTCGGCGGTTATCATAGAGATATCGAACGGAGTCATGTACGTATGAATACGTCGAATTTCGAGTGTCAGAGATAGATACTCGAGTTTTCGGGATAGCGTATGATACGTACCTATCAGGGGGCCAGTCGTAGTAACAGCACCTGATAGATCAGTATTTATGTGTCGATACTTGACACTTGGTTTCATGATATTTTTACTCCTAAGTATATATAACAGTGGAATGGGACGCTGTTATATATATATATATATATATATATATATATATATTAGTGGAATGGGACGCTAATATATATGTATACATATCTAATTTATATACATCATCATAATATTTCAGGAAAATATACTTATTCAGGATATATGAGATTCACTTGATACTGGATACAGGATTTATGAGATTCACTTGATATTGGATACAGGATATATGAGATTTACTTGATATTGAACATTCAGGATATATGAGACTTACAGGATATGAGAGCCAATTTAAGGGTTGATTTGAGGAAATTGGGATTTGGATTGTCTTGATGGACTTTGGTCCTATCACGAGATCAGGATTCCGTGGGAATGACATGTTTTATCCCATACTCCGCATTAATTGTTTATGCACTGCTTCATGTAATAGTAGTACCTGATAGAGTACCTTCCATGACTATTGCATTTACATACTTTTGTTTTATATGCATCGCTTCATGTATTAGTAGTAACTGATAGAGTACCTTTCATGACTGTTGCATATACATATTGTCATATTATTGCTTCATGTATTAGTTGTACTTGCTAGAGTACCTTTCATGACTGTTGCATGCATATGACCATTTATTGCTTTTAGCTTGCATATCTTAGGTTCGCGCTGTACGTGTATACTTGCGATTACCTGCATATGTTATTTACTATTCACGAGTTGGCAACTCACCCCCGTTGTGCCACAGTGTTTTGCAGGTTGTTCCTCAGAATAGTCAGAGGCAGGGCTATTTTCATCTATCGTATCATCTTTTGCTGCGGATACCGCTTCGGTTCATAGTGTGCAGTTTTGCTATAGGTCGGTTTTGTGGTTATCCATTTATGTTCATTGTATATTCGTTATATCATTTACTCTCCATTTACCACTTTCATGTATGACTTAGAGACTTAATGTGGGGACGATATTGTATATTATTTTGTGACTCGGAGGTCTTTTATGCAGTTTTATTTATATCGTCTTTTATTTCTTCGCTACGACGTCGTATATCTGTTGTGGTGCTTGTTTTCCGCCTTTGGGGGTGTATTTGCTCCCGTTTGGGGATGCTTTACTTATTTTCTTTGTTGTACCCCTTTTAGGACTGGTTTTTACAAAGGAGGTGCTGCCAAATTTTTAAAGAAAATAAAGTGGGGCTTTAAAGAATTTGGGTTGAGATTTCAAATGTTTTAAAATTTTTATTATCACTTACTACTTTTGATGGTTTAGATTGCTGGGTTTTCGGCTTATTTAAATTGCGTTACGCCTGTAGACGTTGCGTAGTTTAAGGGCCATCATGTGCCAATTTCGGGTCGTGACAGAGCTGATGTCTAGATGACGCATTTTTCAGGTGTTTGTTGGGACTTAAAGTAGTCTATGAAGACTTCCCTCCACTCCTTAACATTTTCTTCATCCTCTATTTGAAGGGCTACCTATTCGGTCGTTTCGTTTTCTTCGGATGGCTCTATCAGGTCTCCTGAAAATATATCTGCTGGCGTGAGGACCCTGCGGCTTTGCACAATGATCCTTATGTCATCGAGATATTCATCGACTAATTCTTTAGCCAATTTGGCTAATGCATCCGCCTTGCTATTTTCCGCTTGCGGTATGCTTTTCAGGGTATAAGAAGAGATTTGTGTCAACAGTTGCTGCATCTTTTCTCCTTCTCTTATCAGCTCTGGCTTGCACGTTTGATAATCGCCGTTTACTTGACTAACGATCAGTTGGGAGTCTCCATATATTAGGAGCTCTTTGATTCCCATATCGATAGCGATCTTAAGACCGGCTATCAAAGCTTTATATTCAGCTTAGTTGTTGGTCCTTGGCTCCGTTAAGGAGAGGGCGTAACACAACATCCCTCCTTGCGGGGTCACGAAGATAAGGGCCACCCCGGCTTTGATTATGGGGGTGTTTCGCTTTCGCCACTTCATGGAGGATGCTCCATCGAAGTAGAGTTCCTATGGGGAATTATCTTCTTCTCTCTCTTCTTTGATTGCGTCGAACGCATGTTCGTCTGGCAACCCACAATTTAGGGGAGAGTCAGCTGGTATTGGATTCTCTGCTAGAAAGTCGGCTATGGCCTGTCGTTTCACTTCTTTGAGAGGTCGAAACATTATTGAGAACTCCAACAGGAGGAGGGCGCATTTGGCAAGCCTTCCTGTCAGTATGGCCTTTGACATTATATATTTGAGAAGATCGACTTTCGATATGAGGTGGACCTTATGTGCCAAGACGTAATGTTCGAGCTTCGTTCTTGCGAAGATCGGCGCTATGTAATGCTTTTCGATGGGGGAATAGTTGCTTTGTTCCCCCAGGAGAACTTGACTTAAATAGTACAGAGCTCTCTCCTTTTCTTGATCGTTCTCTTATGCCCATAATGAGTTTAGAGAACCTTCAAGGGCTGTTGTATATAGGATAAAGGGTTTTCCCTTAACTGGTGTGGCCAATACCGACAGATTTTACTGGTATTGATTGATTTTGTCTAGTGCATTTTGGCACTTCTGATTACAGACAAACGGGGTCCCCTTCTTCATCAGATGACTATAGGGACGACATTTTCCGGATAGGTTGGTTATAAACCGCTGGATATACGCAAACTTTCCTTGGATAGATCGTAATTGTTTGGGGGTTCTTGGCGTGGGCATCTCCATAATTGCCTTGATCTTTATAGGATCGATTTCGATGCCTCGGTAACGTATGATGAATCTTAGGAATTTTCCTGAGGAAACTCCAAACGTACATTTTAAAGGGTTCATCTTCAGATTAAACTTCCGAAGACGTTGGAACACTATTTTTAGATGTTCCCAATGTTCCTCATGAGATTTTCTCTTCACCACAAGGTCGTCGATATAGCATTCGACGATATCATGTATGAGGTCATTGAAGATCTTTGTTATGGCTCTCTGATAGGTAGTGCCGGTGTTCTTCAAACCGAAGGGCATCACCTTATAGCAGAATATGCCCAACGGGGTCCGGAAGGCGGTATGCTTCCGGTCTTTAGGATGCATTTTAATTGGTTGTATCCTGAAAATCCATCCACGAAGGAGAAGACCTCGTGGGTAGACGTGTTATCGATCATCAGTTTGGTAACGAGTACTAGGAAGTCTCTTTCACGAAAGCTTTGTTAAGGTCCCGAAAGTCCATGCAGATGCGAATAGTCCCATTTTTCTTCATCACTGGAATGATTTTAGCGATCCAGTCAGGATATTGAATCTCTTGGATGAAACCGGAGTCGATTAGTTTCTTGACTTCAGCGTTGATACTCATCTCAAGTTCGAGTCGCAACCTTCTTGGCGCCTGTTTGATTGGCTTTATGCCTGACGATATGGCTGGTTTATGTACTGCTACTTTTGGATCTAGACCTGACATTTCAGAGTAGTTCCATGCCAAGCAATCTTTGTATTGCATAAGCACGCCTTTCAGTGTGGTCACTTGTTTTTCAGATAGCAGCTCATTGACAAACGTCGGCCTTGGATCATTTTCTATCCTTAAGTCAATTTTTCTTAGGTTGTCCGCCGTGGTGTGTATCCCATCTTCTAGCTTTTGCGGTGCTGGTGGAAACTCTGAGATCACCTCGTCCTCGTCTTCATTTGCGAAGCACCTGAAGAGGTCATTCATACTCTCATGCCCACCTTCTTTTGAGAGTGTTATCATATGGCAGGTACGAGTTCGCTTCCATTCTCACGGTCGAGCTGGTCCTATCCTGACGGTATAGGTCCTCTTTGGCTCATACTTTTATGGCAGGATTACCTTCAGCTGTCGGATAAAGTGAACCTGCCTTTTCGATACCGGTCTTCCACCCAATCTTTGAACGTAAAGCAGTCTTCAAGGGGGTGACTTATGGCTCGGTGATAGGAATAATAATCAAGATGATGGATCTCGTTTATTTTTTCGGGGTGCCAAGACTCCGAAAGCGTGATCATTTGGTGTTTCATGACAAGGTTGAATATTTTCCCTGTCTTGACTTACAGGAAAGAGTATTCCCGACCCATCTTCTTTATAAAAGATGGGCTCCAATCGAGTTTTTCTCGATTGAACGGCGTCTTGAATTTGCTTTGTTGTCTTCGAAAATTTTTTCGTTCTTTGTCCTATTTTTACCCCCACTTCGGGATTTTCCCCTTTCGTGAGAACACATAGCGGGGTGGGGATGAAGAGCATTACGGTTTACTTCCTTCGCAGATTGCTGACTGAGATGTTGCATCCTGGTCTTTTCATAAATGGCCACTTCGCGGCTGGGGTTATCCCAGCTCGCTTGACAAGCTTCTTTTATTAGCTTGTCGATTTGTTCTTCAAGCGACGGCCTTAACGTTTTCAAAGTAGGATCTCGCTCAGATTCGACGTCATGGCTATTTGGAAGAGCGTTATCCTCTTCACTCGAGCTGTTTAAAATGCAACAACTGTAGATTTGCTCCCGATTGTTGGACCGAACGTATCCCAGCCCAGTTTTTTTCATCTTCCCGTTGGAATTCTTTTGTTGAGTCCCGAGAATATCCCAAATCTTTTTGTAGAATTAGGCTTGTTCGAAGGGGACGCTTTGGCGTTTTAATAGTTCTTTAATCCCTCTGCGTAATATCTTGGCAGAAGGATGGGTTGAAACCTGTCGAGTGTAAAATCAGCATAGTGCCAAATTTCTTTTTCTACTTTGGTCTCCGTAGATTTATAGAAGAGGATCGCTGTTCAGTTGAAAATATCGCACGTTTGATATAACATTTTCCATACGTTTCTTAAATATTTAAAAGTGTTTATTATAAATATAGAACAAATTTGGGTTTATCTAGAAAATACTATTTACCATATGTTTATATATTATAATTAATATTATAAAGGAAAATATATGCATATAATATTTATATAATATTTTTATTATGCATATCATATCAAAGAATCTTAATCAAATTGCTTCAAAGATTTATTACCATATAAAATGATTAAGATTATATCTCTATAACAAATATTACTAACATTATTCATGGAGATATTGTGCAAGATTTGGCTCACGTCAGGAGAACGGGACATCGAGATGTCGGGAATCAAAAATCTGCCGATGAAGTTTAATTAAATCATAAAATTAATACTGGCAGAGACTCAGAGAATATTTGAAGATTCCAGATATCACAACAATCTCCATATGTCAATATGATGCGACAGAAGAATTTTCATCACTTGATCCATTAACTCACCGCCCAACTGCGGCCAACACATGCAATTTGCGGTGGATCTGCCGCTGATATGAGGAGTTAGGGTTTGGGATTTTGTGGGTAGGATCTTCTCAACAAACCCTCACATATGACATCTAGGGTTTGTATCTTCTGTGACTATAAATAGGTCCGAGAGCTAAAGCTAAAAATCATCACCTTTTACATGAAACAAATCACCGTCAAAGAACAAGTGATCCACGACAGGTCCGTGATTCGACGTGATAAAGTGACGTGAAATTCGATGGAACATCTACTTCCTGCGTGGCAGAGATCGAGAGCAACTTCTTCTTCCTCTTGTAATCTAAACTCATAGGATTTGTACTTGTGAAGTTGATTAATAAAGGTAGATCATTAGTTTAAGTAGTATTTAATTTCTGCATTATGATTTCCTTCTCTATCCTTCTTCTATCTCCATCATGCGTGAGTAATTCTCCGCTTGATAGGGTTCATAGGATTAGGGTAGAACAATGAATGAGAAAATATTTTAACTTCTTTTAAGTCTTATGAAGTTTATAAACTTTAGCAAAAAAATCGTTAACATCCTAATCGGGCGCGCTATCAATTTATTGATAGTCTCGACCGTGATTCAAGATCAGATTAACAATTGTTTGGTTAAGGGCTAGACATGAATAGAGATCAATAAAGGGACAAGGGTCAATAGTGCGGAAACCCTAGTTTCTTCCAAGAACCCTAATCCTCATTTATCACTATCAATCTAGTTTTAAATCTATCAAAAGATAAAGGGAGTAATCTTTATTAGTCATCCATGACTACTAAATCCTAACGAACCCTACAAGCCCTCTTCTTTATATATATTCTACATCCGTGTTTAACATAGATCTAGAAACTATTCTCCCTATTCTTTTTTTCTAATCAACTCGTCTAAAGAAAGATTAAAAGTTCCACGCATCCCTGAGGACGACCCGTACTCATCTCGGCTAGCTACACGCGACACCGTTATTGATTGCGGTTACTTCTACACACACTTTCACACATCAATCAATCGCCTTTCACCTCTTCGCCTAGGAGGTACGTAGAAAGTTTGCAGTTCTTGTACGCTGTATGTATCGAGCGCATCAAGTTCTTTGTAGTGTCGAGGCAGAGCCATTGTAACTTGTAGACCTTGATCCGCTTCGGTTAGAGCCTGCATTGATGGATGAATGGAGAACACTGCATTGGCCTCGTCCTCGGAGTCGCTGCCAAAGACCAAGATAGGAGTAGATTGTCCGAACTTATTATTTTGCTTTTGGGATTGTCCTGAGTAGACTATTTGTTCATCTTTCTCGGTATCGCTTCCTAAGATCACGATAGTGACCGTGGATTTTTGTTTATTCTCCGGCTTGTGACACCTTTCAGTATCCTCGAAGTATGGAAGAAAGTACTTTGTGTCTTCGTATTTCCGGACATCGTTTACAGAGAATGGATTTAGCTCTCCCGTGACGGTATATTCCTAACCATCCTTAAAATACTTCATACACCGATATTGTGTAGAAGGAACGATATTGTACTCGTGTAACCAAGACCTATCAAGCAAAGCGTTATAGCAAGTCTTGGCGTTAATGACATGAAATTTAATGTCAGTGACGAGCAACCCAAAACGTAGTGTGAGTATTATAGACCCAAGCGTCCATGACGACTGTGAGTCAAACCCGGAGATGGCAATTTTATCTCGGGTAAGGTGCTGAACATTCATACAAATTTCCTTCAGCACTCTCACGTTGAGAAGATTAACGGGGGATCCATTGTCGACAAGAATTTCCCCATCTTGATGTCGTGGGAGTACCCGGTGACGTATAATGGGCGATTATGTTCGCACGTACTGAGAAGTAGATCTTCATCGCTGAATGTAATATCAGCCGTGTGGGCTTCTTCCAGTTCATTTTTCATCTTCTTTTCCGCGAGAAAATCTTGGAACTGATCGTGCTCTTGTAACACCTTGATCAGGAAATCCCGTGCCTCCTTGGACAGGAGGAGAGCATCCAATATACTTAGCTGCGAGGGTATTTTCCTCAGATGTGCTAGGACGTTGTAATCCACCTTATTTTTCTTAGGCGGGTCCTTTGCAGCAAGTTTTTTTACCACTTTTCAGCGAGGGCGATTTCTTCGGGAATTTTCCCTTTCCCTTTCTCCCTTTTGTTTGAACCTTTGTTTGCGGGTCCAAAATTCTTCTCAGGCAGCGTATGGTTATGTAGCTAAATATTCTCACAGTTCTGTTCCTCCTCTTTTTTTCCGGAGGCAGAGTCTTTGAAGAGAGGGTTGAGGGACGTTTCGTCCATAGAATCGCTCCCGAATGTAAGGACTGGAGGTTTTCCTCTTTCCGAACTGGTACCAATCATATGACAGTTGCCAGTCATTTCTTCATGCATGTTTGTCTCACTATTTTGATGTCGACGAGCGTGAGTTTTGAGGTTCACCTTTTTGAAGTGTTTTTGATGGGCAACATATCCTTACCACCACTTCTTGAAGGCACTGCATTCTTCGATGGGATGGGCCACCCTTCGATGATAGAGGCAGTATTCTGGATGTGAGTCTTCTTCATCAAAGCATGTGACCCTAAGAGTGTACTTTATGAGAGGTGGCAATTTCATCCCTATTTATAGGGCTTTAGCGAACCGCTTCTCTGTTTTGATTTTGGTTTTATTTGTTGCAGGTGTGTTTTGGTTTGGTTGGATCACTTTACGACTCGTCCTCATTGCAACTTCCTTATTCAGACACTGGCGCTTAGCCTTTTCATATATGACTGTCTCGCGTTCTCAGTCAAATTTTCTTTTTTTCTGAAAGGCTTCGTTTAGCAGCCTCTCAATCGGTTCTTCTTCTGGCAGTTTCGGGGATTTTAGCGCCGATTCTGCCCCCAGTTACTCTACGTTGTTTTCTGACGCTGAGCAAGCTTCTTCGTCATATAACGACGAATGGAAGACCATGTGGCAATTTTCTATACGGTCTTCAGTTTCTTTTGATAAGTCATTTCCCTCATCATTGTCATTGTCTTCGCCCTCAAGAATATGCTCGAGGAATTCTTCGAGCGTGACTGGTTTCCATGCCTTTTGGTTATACTCCTCCAGCGCATCTATGTATTTTTGTAGATATGTGTTCTTGTCGTCATACTCGGCAGGCTGCACAGGTTTCTTGGTTTTCTTTTTTTTTTCTTCGAAGACTTTGAAGGCTTGACTTAGGGGCTTTTCCCTTTGTCAGCGGTTTTCGGAGCGGGACGAGATTTTAGCATCCCTTCAATAATTTCAAGTTCAAGTGGGCTTTTCCACCTGATTGTCGGACATACTTGAATATCCTTCAGCATTCTTTTAGTTTTTGCTGAGAGGACTACTTCCCATGGAGCTTCTTCCACGAGTGAACATGAAGTCCCTTGTGCATCCACCTTTTTAGAAGCGTGCTTTTGGGACGGGTTTACCCTTCAGTTATCAAACATCGCGAACTTTTCCTGCTGGTATTGGTCTTCAAACCAATTTTTGAAGATGTAGCAATCTTCAATTGGGTGGCTCACCATTCTGTGGTAGGAGCAGTAATTAGGGTTGTTGACGTCGCCGGGTTGCGCTGGACGCCGTGGGTCTAGCAATGTGATGAGATTATTACACATCGCTAGTTCAACCAGTCTCCTCGTCTTGTCGCGGGGAAACGAGTAAGCATGTCCTGGCCTTTCTTCTAAGGACTGGCGCGGATGCGTGTTGTTTTGGCGAGTTTCCGGTTTTGGTTCACTCAGTTGTTGTTGCGTATTAGCAACGAAGGCTGCTTTCCCTTTACCCTTGTTATTTCGAGGGTCCTCATTTGAGGAGGAAGGTCTATGGTCCATCTGATCCATCTGGGCCAGCTTGTCTATCAGAGCCTGGAAGGTGGTAGGTTTGAAGAATGTCATGAACCGGGACACTGTTGTCAGAGGATCGAGGGTCCCGATGAACATGCTCACGACAGGAGACTCTTCAATGCACTGTTCGCAATTAGACCACAGGTTACGCTATTGGATCGCGTATGGGACCCAAGTTTCACCTGGATTTACCATGGCGTTGATCAGGGCCGTGATCGGAGTGCGTTCACTCACACTGGCGAACCGTTGTGTGAATAGTAGTTCCATTTCTGTGAAGTTTTTCATGGAGTCATTTGGGAGCTCCAAGTACCATTCAAAGGCTGTCTCTGACAAGATTCCGACAAATTGGCGAAGCAACAGTTTTTCGTCGTCTCCAATATTGTAGCATAGTGCTCTGGATTGTGCGGCATGATGGTGAGGATTTCCCGTTCCTTTGTAGACATGGAACTTGGGGATTGTATAACCTGGCGGGTACTTGATTTAGTCATACCATGCTGGATATGGTCACCCAGTTCTGACGAGTTAGCTGGCAGCTTCGCTAGCCTGATGAGCTCTTATTTGTTGAGCGATGTAATCATCCAGGGCCGCCTTTGAGATGGTTTCTTTCATGGCCGTTGATAAGGCCGGAAGAGGGTTTAATGTTTCCCCTTTGCCATACTCAATAACTATTGACGGATCTTTGGCTGGGGGTTCCGGTTGTATCATCATTCCCACCATACCTTGGAATATGAGAGCCATCTGCTTAATGTTAGCAGCTTTCTCTGCAACTTCTTTGTCTTTTCTTTCTAGCACTCTTCGCAAGAACTCTGTATTGGTCTCTTGCTCTTGGCGCTGTTCAGCCTCTTTGTTCGGACTTTCTTTTTTTTTTTTGGTTAGTGCTGTCATTTTATTCAGCATCTCTTAGAGCTTTTTTTATTGCTCCTGAACCTTTGTCAACGACCGAGTTTGCCGTCGGTGACTTACCGAAGCACGGCTCTCTTCTTTCCAATTGGTCATATAGACCATATGTACGGTTATGCCCCCAAACCCGGGGCATTTAGACCATCGCCTTTGGAATTTGCCATAGGTGGTGGAATTTTCTCTGGCCTCATTCTTTTATAGGAGGTCAGAGTTGAAGGAGCCATTGTGACAGGCAATTGTTTAGGAATGGCCTCCCGTTGTATAGAGGAGGAGAGGTATTTTTCTTATCGACTCTTAGATTTCTCGGGTCGACGAGAGTAATTCTTGTCAATCACAGAGTCCTTGACTTTTCGTCAGACTCTACGGATATGTGAAGAGAGCCATTGATAAGGCTGCTCCAACTATTTCTGTATTGGGGTCTCTGCCGATGGAGGTGATTTTTTCAGTACGACTATCGGGGAGTTCTTGTGTACCCTCCTAAGCGGGTCAAAGATGTTCCCAATTGGAACAACAGTGTTGATATCCATCACAGGAGCTGGTGGTGTGAGCCCTGATAGGGAGTTTCCCCCAGCTTCTCTCACTCGGCGCCAGTGGCGACGTCGAGCATGCCTTGGAGTGGGAATTTCCTCAGTTTTGGAGGCGTCCTCTTCATGCCTCCTGCTTTGCTCAGGAGTTTCGGTTGGTGTCAGCCGATCGAAGACCAACATCCTTGTTGAAATTGGAGCGGGGTTGGCTAATCTTTCGAAGATTGACCTCTTGGAGGGGAAACACTTTTATCGGCCTCACCTGCAGTAGGAGTAGAGAGAGCTAGCCGTTTTAGGGTAGCTTCATCTGGTATCATGGGCTTCTTTACGGGCCCACTTGAGCTCTTTCTCAGCCCGTTGAAGACTGAGGCTTCAGGATTTGACGACTTGCTAATGGGAGTCATCGTGATTACCAGCCGATCGAAGAACGACTTTTGGGGAGCTTCTCCTTATGGCTTTGAGGAGCAAAAGTTCACATGCGGGAGCATGGTCTTGAAGAATAGTCCATTAGTGGTTTTCACATGAGGCGCTCAGATTTTATCTTCTTTTGAGCGCTCAAGTGTTTTTCACATGAGGCGCTAAGTTTTTTTTTTGGAGATTTAATCTCTGTTGATATTTTCAGAGAACTCAAATCTCTGTTAATGGTATTTTGACCATTAACGATCACCAAGATCACTATTTAGATGATCTTGGTGTTAGAAATATGTATGCCCTAGAGGCCATTATTGTATGATATAGTGGATGATTGGACATATATGTAGAGGACTTTCTTGCTCGACATGATAGTATACTATCTGGTTGCCTTTATCTTAACATGTTCGCTAGTATTATTATACCGTCTCTCATATACATGTTGATAAAGCCCTTAGGATGTTAGCTTGACTACCAGGACTATGATGCGGATCATACTACTGGGACTTGGGTAGTCCACAAGCTCATCCTTCAATTGTTCCTAGTCGAGGGAATATCGAGACAGGGCATCGATTTTCCAGAGTAGACTAGTGTGTATGTTTCTTGACCCTATACGGGACGATGGTTGATCTCATATCCATTGGTGTTCGACATGAAAGATTGTACACAGGTGCTCATTAGAGAATGGGAACACTGAACAGGACTTGCCGAGAACTCCTAGATGGTACTATACCTATCGTCAGATAGCAGTTCTCTGGTGACACTGGTACAGGTTAGTCTGTAGACCCGAGATCGTCATAGAGTTTTGTGTGGTTGCCACTATGCTTTGATTTCCTCCCTACCACGGCTCAAAGGAGTCATGCAAACAGGTGGATTTTGGGTACAGTCTCGAGTCATATGGAGGCAATGAGCGATAGGAGTGGTTTCGTCTCTCCCGGTATAAGGAGTTGATGTTGCGCTATGCTCGATTGGCTATAACAGGAAGTCCCTAGCCAGGGCTGTTGATGAGAATTATTGGTTAGTGTTATCAGTAGTTTCTCGTACCGTTATAGGCCACACATCGGCATGACTTATCGAGTTATTGGGGTCTAACGATTCCACCCCCAGACTCGATATGCGACATATCAGACGAAGAGACTGTACTGTACGGTAAGTGTTACTTATAGGCTTCATGAGATTTTGGACAAGCTTGTTTGTTTATTTCTAATCGTTCAATATTTTGGGTAGCATGTTACGTCCGGCTAGTACCGCTGACGGCTTATGGGTGACTGATGTGATCATCATCTACTACTGTTGTATTGATGAGTGTTTAGAGTCTCACACAGAAGTTTTCTAGTTCAAGCGAAACGAAGTAGGGCACATATGTTAATATGTGCGGGGCTAGATTAAATACAAGTATGTGATACCGTATTCTAATCTGGCGGTTATTTGTTATCGGTTAGGTTATATGTGATATAACCGGATTATTGAATCAAGTGTTGATTTGATAATGTGATATACAGATAAATGATATTAGTCGGTTATATGTGATATAACCGGATTATTAAATCAAGTGTTGATTTAATAATTTGATATATATTTATATTAGATATAATTATATGTTAACTAATATTATGTTCACTAATTATTCTTCATAATATATATATATATATATATATATATATATATTATATGAAGCATAGCATGGATTTTCTATTTTTGGAAAATAGAAAATGAGGTGGAAAATGGGGAGAATTTTTATGGAATGGGTGAAGCATGGCTTTGATGATTATTATATTGGTCTTGACTCACTATTGAAGCATGGTTCCATTTTATTATAGTTTTAAAATGGATGCTTCAATTATTAAAAAAAGACATAAGCCATTCTTCACTTCTTTTTTCACTTGATACTTGAACACTTGTTCATTCTTCTTCACTTGAGCTCCTTGCTCTCTAGCTTTCTCCATTTTCTTCACCTCCTTCTCCAACCTCAATCCCTCACATGAGTTATGAAACCTTAAGCTTGTGAGAACCCTAGTGAGAAAACAAAACCCCTATTTCACCATCCTACACTTGATTATCAATTAAGTGTAGTGTGTTTACTTCACTAAAGAGTTTAGTGAAAAGGTAGTTTGGATTAGCGGAGCTTCGGGTGGATCATCTTTGGTACGAGATCGCAAAGGAAGCTCGATCCAACTTCAAGTGGAGCCTAGTGGAGTCACGTGGACTACTACACGGAGCTTGAAAAGAGAAGGACACGGTCTACAAAGCTTGTAGAATCCTTCACTTAGTTAAAGTTTTTGTTATATCATAGTTAAACCCTAATCATCTAGTTTAGATTTTAGGTTAGTGTTCATTAGCACATCAAAAATTTTTAAATTGGCATGCTTGATACTAGTAAAACCCAGTGGTGGTGCTAACAAGCACTTTCATGGTATCAGAGCCAAAACTAGAAGATTATACGATGTTTATAGAATTGCGGAAACGAAACAACTTCGAAACCCGAAACCTAAAGACCGACTTTCTGCCGAATTTTAAATGGACTATGATTTTTTTTTTTTAAATGTACAGTTTGTTGCATTTGATGTAACTAGAGAACCAAACAAAATCGAGATCCATCCTTAAAATTTTGGCCGGCGATAGAGGCCAAATGACCAGCCTCGCCTGTTCTTCTATTTACATTTGTTCTTGAATTTGTTTTGTGTTCTTGTGTGCTGGTTTTATGATTTCAGGTTATGTTTGATTAGCCCCAAATTGCATATAATGTTAATTTTGTTAAGGGGCTAATACGGAGTGTTTCGTAGTCGTAATTTTTACATCATTTCGGGATTAAGTTTGATATGTGATACAGTAGTTGGAATCCACATTAAATTAGTTTTGTGAAAACTAGTTTGTTTGTAAATCTAGCATGTTAGTCTCTATTGATCGATTGCCACAAAGTTTCGATTCGGATCGAAACTCTGCAATCATGTATCGTACGCGAATACTCGCCAGATAACTTTACTTGATAGCCACGCCCCATAGCCCATACCAAGCGTCTTTAGGAGAACCCCGTTGGCAAAACCATCCACTCGGGTGCTCGCGGCCATGATGTTCCACCTAAGTGCACTTGGTCGACGGCATTGGCGGTGCGACCATCTACTAAAGTTCCCGACGAGTATTCGATCGGGTAGTCGGGAATCTTGTTGAATTACCTGATTAAGTTATTGAAAAGTTTTTTCGATATGAGACTAAAATACAAGGTTTATAGGTTAGGCATGAAATTCGGCATATGGGATATTTTGGGTTTATGATGTCTAAGGAAATGCGGATTCTAATTGTTGTAGTTTTTCATTTCTTTTCTGCGGCCGTAAGTGTAATATGTGGTGTATCCCAAATCTCGTTGCTATATGTCAACGGAATTTGGGATACTCATTTTTATTTACGTTGATGACATGTGATATTATGCGTTGCTGTGATATGTTATATTGGATCATCTTGAATGAATAGCCGGGGGTTTTTGCGTGAGATGAGAGTTTTTCAATTTTCATTCATGTAAAATTTGTATGTAATATTCTTTTATTGGGACACTTCCGGGTTGAGGATGATGTCACCATTGATGTATATTATTTACTTTTCTGTATTAGGATAGACCCAAGGCGGGGAGCACAAGTAACCGGATTGTAGAGTCTAGTGGGAGACTATCTCGTGGAGTCGAGACCGGGTCTCCTAACTCTAGAATTGGCAGGGTTGCTTGCCGCTCTCGTAGGGATTTAGGGATGTGGGTTTGGCTATTCATCACAACCGTGGAATCCGTGTTTTTCATTATTGGCTTAATTTAAAGCACGGACCTCCTAGTATATCCAATGTTTCATATGTTGACTTCTGCTGCTTGGTTCTGTGATGTGATCATATAACCGTGTCAGACGAATGCTATATATATGATATATTTAATAAACGTTGCTTATGTTTCGCATCCACGCTAGTCCAGCCCGCACTCTGCCGTTAGTTAAGTAACCTAACGGTGCATGATGGGGCCTCGTGGTGAATGCGGAAGGCATAAGCGTACGTTCTATTTTCGTTTCTTTTTCTGTGATGTTTAGGGAAACATAAATGATAAGAATTCATTAATGAGATTAATGAAAAGGAAAGAAACCTAAAGATGTTGTAGAATCAAAATTTTAAAAAGGCAGCTCTAGTTTTTTCTTTGCATAGTGGTATTCCTTGATGAATATCCAGCACCTCATTCGATGAGGAAAGAGCCGAGGTCTCTTCACCGGAAGTGACCTCTTTAGAAAAACTAGCAAATGCTACAACCCACTCGGTTTTGTTTTGATTGCTTCTCTAGTTCTTGCTTTGCATAGTGGTATTACTTGATGAATATCCAGCACCTCATTCGATGAGGAAAGAGCCGAGATCCCTTCACCGGGAGTGGCCTCTTTAGCAAAACTCGCAAATGCTACAACCCACTTGGTTTTGTTTTTTATAGCTTCTCTAGTTCTTGCTTTGAATAGTGTTATTCCTTGATGAATATCCAGCACCTCATTCGATGAGGAAAGAGCCGAGATCCCATCACCGGGAGTGACCTCTTTAGCGAAACTAGCAAAAACTACAAAAAACACTCCTTTTCAAATCACTAGATTCTACAACGATATCAAGTTCATTACGCTAAAGGTTTTCTTAAAAATCAACGTAGCCCTCCATCATTTCTGATAAGTGCTATTTAGTATTCGTGCTACGTTTGTTGGCCTCCATTAAGGCGTAGTGTGCGGTAGCTGATTAGTGCTTATCTGCAGCATATGATGCGATTGGATTAGGGTTGTCTGCGACTTTGCTGGCCTCCGTCAAGGGTCGTGCGAGTGGGTTTAATTCAATCAAGTAATGAACGGGTTGAACTTGACTAGCGGCCTATGGTTTGTTGGCCTCCTTCAAGGTCATAGGAAGCTTGGGGTAAAAACAATATTGGGAATTTCAAGTGTTGAAATTTGCAATGAGATTGCATACCTTTTATATGATGGTTGGATCCCGATACCCACTGCGAGTAAGAGTTACTCCTGGGAGAGTTTTCCATTTTACAATTAGCTGATCCATTAGGTGTCTAAGAAAGGTGTTAGCGGGGTGATGCCCCTACGGAAATGAGGTTATTTAATTAGTTCCATGCAAAAGCATGGGGAGACTCTCTCGGAGTACCAATACCTGCCTGGCCGAACGATTGGCGAACTTGTATGGTGTAATTAATCCCGACTAATCTTACCTTTTAGGGTTTGAAGGAAGATTTGATAAAAACAGTGGGAGCCATCCTGATTAGATAAAATAATAACCAATCTAATCTTGCAAAGAGTGCGCGTAAAAGTGATTATCCCTCTCTCTTTCCTAGTACCGACCAATGACATACCTTAATCAAGATAATAGTATGGATGTATTGACCAAACCCACTTATTATATTGGGCTAGGTTCCTCTCTATCTTATAACTGTCATAAGTCTGAGCAAGGAATAGGGAAATACCCGGATTTCCATACTATCCGAACGAAGATGGAGCATGCTGATGCATCTTCTTCGGGTGTGTTCGTTACCGAGAACTGTTTCTCAGTTTGCTCAACGTCCTGGGTATTGGATACCGGATCAGAATCCCACGTATGTAATTTGTTACATGGGTTAAGTAGAGATAGAGAACTGGGAAAAGATGATATGTCCCTCAGAGAAGGGAATGGTGCAATTGTTGCAGCCAAAGCAGTTGGCGACTATCACCTTGTATTACCAAGTGAAAACATAATGATTCTGAGCGACTGTTATTTCGTACCAAAAATATTGTGAATGTTGTCCTAAATCAAGTGTTGATTGGGTATGGTACGTTGTATAACGGTATATATGTTCTAAATCACAAAACAGTTCTAAATATACAGAACACACACAAGCGGAATAGTTCAGAAATGAACGAAGCCTTCTTGTGGCATTATAGACTAGGTCATATCGATGTGACAAGACGGACTAAGTTGCATAAGGATGGATATTTGAATCCATTCAAATTTACATCTTATGAAACTTGCCAGTCATGTCTCAAAGGCAAGATGACCAAAACTCCGTTTACTGGACACGGAGAAAGAGCTACTGAACTCTTGGGACTGATACATAGTGGTGTATGCGGTCCTATGTCTACACATGTTAGGAATGGTTCCTCTTACTTTATTACATTCACCGATGATCTCTCAAGATTCGGACATATGTTACTGTTGAAACACAAGTCTGAGGCTTTTGAGAAATTCAAGAAATATAAGTATGAAGTTGAGAACCAGGCGGGTAAAATTATTAAAATCCTTCGATCTGATCGGGGAGGAGAATACTTGAGCACGGAATTCAGAGACTACTTAAAAGAGAATAGGATTCTCTCTCAGCTTACTCCTCCGTATACACCACAGCATAATGGAGTTTCGGAGCGAAGGAATCACACTCTATTTGATATGGTGCGCTCTATGATGAGTAATGCTAAGTTGCGTATTTCCTTTTGGGGTTATGCACTTGAGATGGCTACATACCTATTGAATAGAGTTCCGACCAAATCCGTGCCTGCCACTCTATATGAGATATGGAATGGGAAGAGACCATCTCTTAAACGAGTTAAGATATGGGGTTGTCCGGCCTATGTTAAAAAGCAAAATTCGGACAAGCTCAAGGCAAGTTTTGTTTTGTGCAAGTTTGTGGGACATCCAAAGGATGCGTATGGATATATTTTTTACCATACTGAGAAACAAAAAGTGTTTGTTTCTCAACATGCCACAGTTTTAGAAAAGGAATTTTTGTGAATGAAATTAGTGGTGATGAGGTAGAACTGGAAGAAGTTCCAGTAACACAAACTATAATTGACGATTTGGGAGAACCGGAGGATTCAAAAGTCCCCAACGAACCTTAGCCACTCCGCAGATCTAGTAGGGTTCCTCATCAACCTGAGAGATACTACGGTTTTCTCATAGACGGTGCGAGCAAGGATTGCTTCATGGAAGATAATGACCCAACTAGTTTTGAGCAGGCCATCACAAGTGGAGACTTTGTGAAATGGCTGGATGCTATGCGATCTGAGATGGAATCCATGTACACCAACAAAGTATAAACTTTGGAAGTTGCTCCTGAAGGGGTAAAACTAATCGGGAGCAAGTGGATCTTTAAGAAGATATTTAGTATAGATGGAAAAGTTGAGATTTTTAAAGCTAGACTTGTAGAAATGGTTTTTTTCAACGACCTGGTGTCGATTATGATGAAACCTTTTCTCCTGTCGCTATCCTTAAGTCCATCAGGATTCTATTTACCATTGCTGCATACCATAACTATGAAAGTAGACGTCAAGACCGCTTTTCTAAATGATGATTTAGAAGATAGCATGTACATAACACAGCCAGAGGGCTTCGTAGACAGTAGGAGCAGTGGAAGCGTGTGCAAGCTGCTTAAATCAATCTACGGATTAAAATAGGCATCGCGGAGCTGGAACATCTGTTTTGATGAAGCTATCAAAGAGTTCGACTTCATAAAAAATATAGATAAACCATGTATATACAAGAAGGCAGTAGAGAGTAAGGTTGTCTTCCTCGTATTGTACGTGGATGACATACTCTTGATAAGAAATTATGTTCCTACGCTACACTCGGTCAAGCTCTTCTTATCACAAATGTTCTCCATGAAACATCTTGGTGATGTCTCCTACATCCTGTGGATTAAGATCTATAGAGATAGATCTAAACGGATGTTGGGATTATCCCAATCTAAGTAAATAGACACCATACAAAAGAGATTTAGTATGGAGGATTCTAAGTGTAGGTAATTTACCCGCTTGCTCAGGAATCACTCTCTCCAAAGAGATGTCTCCCAAAACCGATTTGGAGAGGGCTCGCATGCAGGGGATACCCTATGCTTCAGCAGTCGGGTTAATCATGTATGCGATGTTATGTACAAGACCATATGTAGCTTACTCATTAGGTGTAGTGAGTAGGTATCAATCAGATCTAGGAGAGAAATACCGGACAGCTGTGACGAACATTCTTAAGTACTTGAGAAGGACTAAAGAGATGTTCTTGGTGTATGGTAACGGTGAACTCCCGGTGGAGTCCTTTACCGATTCGAGCTTCCAGAGTGATAAGGACGATAGTAAATCGGTATCGGGTTTTGTCTTCACCTTCAATAGAGGGGCGGCATGTTAGAAGAGTTCCAGGCAAGATACTGTAGCAGACTCGACGATAGAGGCTGAATACATCGCTGCCAACGATGCTGCCAAAGAGGCTGTCTAGATGAAGAAATTCATAGCTAAACTTGGTAAGGTTCCATCCATTGAGCATCCAATACCTGTGTATTGTGATAACAATAGAGCTGTGTTTTTGGCCAAGGAACCCAAGTCCCATCTGTGATCCAGTCATATTCTTAGGCGGTATCACTTGATCAGAGAGATAGTAGATCGCCGGAAGATTGAGGTGAGGAGAGTTGACACGAAGGATAACACAGCGGATCCACTCACAAAGGCCCTCCCCCAGATGCAATTCGAGAGACTTTTTGGGATGATACTACAACAACTGGCCTCAGTGCAAATGGGAGATTGTTAGGAATATGTATTTCCAAGAGGACATTATTGTATGATATAGTGGATACTTGGACATATATATAGAGGACTTTCTTGCTCGACATGATAGTATGCTATATGGTTATCTTTATCTTAACATGTTCACTGGTATTATTATACTGTCTCTCATATACATGTTGATAAAGTCCTTAAGATGTTGGCTTGACTACAAGGACTATGATGCGGATTATACTACTGGGACCTAGGTAGTCCACAAGCACATCCTTCAATTGTTTCTAGTCGAGGGAATATCGAGACAGGGCATCGATATTCCAGAGTATACTAGTGTGTACGTTTCTTGACCCTGTATGAGGCGATAGTTGATCCCATATCCATTGGTGTTTGACATCAAAGATTGTACATATGTGCTCATTAGAGAATGGGTACACTGAGTAGGACTCGTCGAGAACTCCTAGATGGTACTATTCTATCGTCAGATAGCAGTTCTTTGGTGACACTGGTACAGGTTAGTCTGTAGACCCGAGATTGTCATAGAGTCTTGTATGGTTACCACTGTGCTTTGATTTCCGCCCTACCACGGCTCAAAAGAGTCGTGCAAACAGGTTAATTTTAAGTACAGTCTCGAGTCACATAAAGGCAATGAGCGATAGGAGGGGTTTCGTCTCTCCCGGTATAGAGAGTTGATATTGCGCTATGCTTGATTGGTTATAACAGGAAGCCCCTGGCCAGGGCTGTTGATGAGATTTACTGGTAAGTGTTATCAGTAGTTTCTCTTACCGTTATAGGCCACACATTGGCATGACTTATCAAGTTATTAGGGTATGACGATTCCACCCCAGACTCGATATGCGACATATCAGACGAAAAGACCAGACTGTACGGTAAGTGTTACTTATAGGCTTCATGAGATTTTGGACAAGTTTGCTTGTTAATTTTCTAATCGCTCAATTTCTGGGTAGCCGTTATGTCCAGCTAGTACTGCTGATGGCTTGTAGGTGACCGATGTGATTATCACCTACTGCTGGCGTATTGACGGGTCTTTAGAGTCCCACACAGAAGTTTCCTAGTTCAAGCGAAACGAAGTAGGGCACATATGCTGATATGTACGGGGGCCAGATTAAATAGCAGTATGTGATACCGTATTCTAATCTGGCGGTTATTTATTATCGGTTAGGTTATATGTGATTAACCGGATTATTGAATCAAGTGTTGATTTGATAATGCGATATACAGATAAATGATATTAGTCGGTTATATGTGATATAACCTGATTATTAAATCAAGTGTTGATTTAATAATTTGATATATATTTATATTTGATATAATTATATGTTAACTAATATTATGCTCACTAATTATTCTTCATAATATATATATATATATATATATATATATATATATATTATATGAAACATGACATGGATTTTCTATTCTTGGAAAATAGAAAATGGGGTGGAAAATGGGGAGACTTTTTATGGAATGGGTGAAGCATGGCTTTGATGATTATTATATTGGTCTTGACTCACTATTGAAGTATGGTTCCATTTGATTATAGTTTTAAAATGGATGCTTCAATTATTGAAAAAAGATATAAGCTATTCTTCACTTCTTTTTTCACTTGATGCTTGAACACTTGTTCATTCTTCTTCACTTGAGCTCCTTGCTCTCTAGCTGTCTCCATTTTCTTCACTTCCTCCTCCAAGTTCAATCCCTCACATGAGTTGTGAAATCTTGACCTTGTGAGAACCCTAGTGAGCAAACAAAACCCCTTACTTCACCATCCTAGACTTGATTAGCAATTAATTGTAGTGTGTTTACTTCACTAAAGAGTTTAGTGAAAAGGTAGCTTGGATTAGCGCAGCTTCGGGTTGATCATCTTCGGCACGAAGATCGCAAAGGAAGCTCGATCCAATTTCAAGTGGAGCCTAGTGGCATCGCATGGACTACTACACGGAGCTTGAGAAGAGAAGGTCACGGTCTATAAAGGTTGTAGCATCCTTCACTTAGTTAATGTTTTTGTTATATCATAGTTAAAGTCTAATCATCTAGTTTAGATTCTAGGTTAGTGTTGATTAGCACCTTAAATTTTTTTAAATTGGCATACTTGATGCTAGTAAAACCCCGTGGTGGTGCTAACAAACACTTTCTCTTAGATTGGGTTCTTTAAGAACCAATTTCTTGATTTGAAGGAACTAAATTCTTGGAGTATTATGGACTACATCGTCTCTATGTTCTTTTATCCATATTCTCATGTTCATGTTTGCAAAGAGGTTAAACCTCTGTTAATGGTATTTTGACCATTAATGATCACCAAGATCACTATTTTGAGAATCTGGGATCGGGTTACTTAAGAACTAAGTTCTTGATTTGAAGGAACTAAGTTCCTAGAATATTATGAACTCTATCTTCTTCATGTTCTTCTCTTATGTCCTTTTCAACCTTGTTCTTCTCTGAATCCTTGATTCTTAAGAATAAAATCTTCCTAATGAGAATTAAATTCTCAACTTGTGAGAGACTTGACTTGTAGATCTTAGATCCAGAGAAAGAACTAATTTCTTTGAGAAGGGTTAAACCCTTAGATATTATGTGATAGGTAAAGATATGTTTTGATTTCTACCTTTTTCTTTACCTAGGGTTTTGAGAGGAAGACGATCTTTCTTCTTTATTGAAAATTAAATTCTTTGTTGTTTATGGAACCATTTGGAGAGCCTTCTTTATATTTACAGAAGCTTATGGGGAGTCTCCTCCTTTATTTGGAAAGAGAGATCATTGGTCGTTGGGACCCACTACTTCTCTGATGACGTTGAGGGATTACAGTGCCATATATCGAAGGTGTGGAGAGATGTACCCTTTGAACCATGTCCTATTTATCAGGGGAAGAACATGTTGGAGGTTAAACTCCTAACTGCTGAAAAAGTCTTCTTTGCGTTCACACACATGCGTCACACGTGTTGGGCGCACGTGCGTCGTACATGGCGGACTCACGTGCGTCGTACGTGTTGCGCACGATGTAGGCGCACGTGTTGCGCACTTGGCAGGCGCACGTGGTGTGCACGTGGCGTGCGCATGTGCATCACATGTGGCGCACATGGCGCTTGCGTATATGCGTATTATGGGGGGGCAGCTAAGGCCTTAGCTTGAAGAAATAAGCTTTTATGGAGAACTTAGATTCTTTGAGGATTGAATCCTATTTTTTCTGAGAGTTATCCCCTCTTATTTATAGGGTAGTGGTGGAGAAGGGATCTCTCTTTTTCCCGATGTGGGATTAAAAATGTATCCTCCATGTGGTAGAGCATTACTTAGACCATACGTGCATAGCATATTTGCTCATAATTTTTGATTCCGGAAGAGTTATGATGTCCGCAATACATCAAATCGAAGGACTTTTTGAGATGCTTTCGATGCCATCAGAATTTACCTGATTCTTATTTAGGAGTTTGGCAAAAAACTTCCCGGAAAATACCGGTTTGCATTTTCTTAAGTGTATTGCTGCCATTTGCTACCTTGGGCTCTTTTACGCAGAATTTTTTTATGAGAAAAGTCCTAGACGGGATGTTTAACGTCATAATAGAAGAGCAGGTATTACTTCAACATAGATGGGATGTTTAATATCATCAAAGATAGGCAGGTTTTGTTGTGGTTCCTAGTGCTCGCGCCGCTAAACTCGCGGCCATTGCGGAATGATAAATGATTTTTTTTATCAAGCACTAGAAACCAGAACCCAAAAATCGATTTCAAACACTAAACTATCAAACTAAGATATCTAACTATAAGTTTATGAGGGTAGCTACCTTTGTAGCATGTCTACCCAATTTAAGAAGACCCCTCTTACGGTCCTAGGCCATCGGGAACTATCTTGCAAGCCGATCGTCCTTGTAGCATCTATACGAACTTATAGCGTACAAAAGATGTTGCGGTGAACTCTAGATCGTCCCCTAAGTCCTCTTGAACGTTCTTGATCATCGATCATCCTTGCTGAAAATGATTCACCCGAAAGAAACCGAACCAAGCTCCAGCTTCACTCTAAAGAATCTTGTGAAGCAACCAACACATTAGACTTGCTAGGAAAAGAGTGTGAGTGATGTAGATGAGTTCACTTTCTCTTCCTTTCTCTTTTTCTTCTCTTGCCAAAAATCAAGAGAGTTTTTCCTTTTTGTTCTCAACACATGAGAATAAGAAGAATGAAGGAGGAGATGAAGAGAAGAGAAGAGAAAGAATACTCATCCAAGAATGAGAGAGGAATGAGAGTAGCCATCCAAATAAAAACCACTTTCATTTTCCAAATAAAATAAATCCATTCTTCTCACCATACCTCTCACCATACCAATCATCCACCTCATCCTTTCACCTTATTTCAATATTTTCCAAAAATAAAATACCAATATGAGGTGTCCCCCTTCTATAAGTATTTTGTATAAATACAAAATACAACTCCGTATGTGTACCGTATATACATATCCGTATTCGTATAAAAATATGAATACCAAAAAGAAAGAAATATAAGTGAACATAACACTAGAATATACATATTAAAAAATATATATTATTAAATCAATACTTGATTTAATAATCCGTCTTAAACATAAGTCGGCTAGTATTATCAAACGTCCAATTAAAGTCCGCGCCGCTAGTACACAGATTTAATCGGACTTCTGCACCTATCAACATACAGCCTCTACATCGTTTCGTCTGAACTAGAAAAACCCTCTGTGTGGGACTTTAAAGACTCGAAAATACAATGGCAGTGAGTTACTGGATAAAATCCATAACCACAAGCACGTCAGTGGCACTAGTTGTGCGTAACGGCTACCCAGGTACCTCTCGAAGGAAGGTCGACAAGAAAGCTCATTTGTACCCCTACCGAGCATATAAGTGAAAATCTCCGTACAGTCTGGTCTTTTCGTCTGAGAGTGTCGCATACCAGGTATAGGTGATGGATGACGTCAGACTCTTAATAACCTGATAAGTCATGCCGATGTCAGGCTCATGACCAAAATGAGAAACTACTGAACCCCTTATCAGTAATCTCATCTGCCCTGGCCAAGGTCTTATGGTGATGGACAACCGAACATGGCACGACATCAACTCCCTATACCGGAAGAGGCGAATCCCTTCCGATCGCTCACTGCCTTCATGTAGCTAGAGACCGTACCCAATTAAAACCTATTTACACAACTTGTTAAAGCTATGGTAGGGTAGTAATCAAAGTACAATGGGAATTCATACGAGACAACTGACGATCTCAGATCTACAGACTATCTTGTACTAATGTCACCAGAGAACTGCAATCTTCTGATAGGTAAAATACCATCTAGGAGTTCTCGGCGAGTCCGTCAAGTGTAACCCATTCTCCAATGAGCACCTGTATAGAATCTTTGGTGTTGTACACCAATGGCTGTGGGACCGGCTATCTACCTTTTCGGGGAAAAGAAACGTATAAACTAGTCTACTCTGGAATATCGATATCCAGTGTCGATACTCCTATGATTAGGGACATTTAAGGATGTGCTTAGGGACTACTCAGCCCTTACAAGTATGATCGCCATCATAATGCTAGTAGTCAAGCAAGGATCCTACGGGCTTTATCAACATGTATTTGGGATACGTGTAACAATTAAAACTTATACACATGTTAAGATAAAGACAAACCAAATAGCGTATTGTCATATTGAGCAAGACTGTCCTATATATAGATACCCCCAGTATCCAATACAATAATAGCCTCTAGGGCATATATATCCAACAATCTCCTACTAGCATTAAGGCCAGTTATTTGCGTATCGTATAACTAATATCTGCACTAAGGCCAGTTATACCCAACATCTCGAATATCCGCTCGAACTGCACTTGAGGGATGGTCTTGGTGAATGGATCCACCGTGTTGTATTATGTGTCTACTATTTGAATCTTGATCTCCTGGTGATCAACATTCTCCTTGATCAGGTGATACCGTCTCAAGATGTGTCTAGATCGCTGATGGGACTGTGGTTCCTTCACTAACACTATAGCTCCATTGTTATCACAATATAAGGGTTTTGGATCAACAATGGTCGGAACCACATCAAGTTCATAAATGAACTTTCTCATCCAGACATCATCTTTGGAGATATCGTTAGCAGCAATGTATTCATCCTCCATCGTCGAGTCTATTACGGTGTCATGTTTGGACCTCTTCCAATAGACCGCCCCTCCTTTGAGGGTAAACACATAACTCAAGATGGATTTGCTGTCATCCTTGTCATTTTGGAAGCTTGAATCGGTAAAAGTCTTTATCCAGAGGTCTCCATTATCATACACCAAGAACATATCCTTAGTCTCAAGTACTTAAGAATGTTCTTCACAGTTGTCCAATGCTTTTTCCCTGGGTTTGATTGATACCTGCTTACCATGTTAAGTGTGTAATCTACATCTGGTCTGGTATATAATATCGCATACATTATAGACCCTACCGCCGAAGCATAGTGTAAGTGGACAGGGGTTAGGGTCGTGATGATCACAGCCATGGTGGAACATGTAAAACAACAATTTTTCATAGCATAACCCCAATTTACACACACCAAGATCATCAAATGCTTGCAATAGCAAAACTAAAAAACTAGAGAGCAAGTAGAGGGGCTACAAACTTTGTAGAATTTTCATATACTCCAATGGAGAATGAAGAATCTTTCTAGACTTTAGGAGCTTCCAAAAGCATCCTCAAGTCGACTGCCTCACCGTAGACGATTCGCGGTGAAGTTGGTATGCCCAAAGCTCCATCTCCTTCGTCTTGAGGAGAAACTACACTAGGGAACTTGATAGGAGCTAATGGAGGTGATGTGGTAAATGGGTACTCTCTACATTTTCAATTCCCTCACAATTGCCTAAGTTTCCATTAAAGTAAAGAGCTTGCTTAGAACTTAGAGAAAGAAGAGGAAGGTGATAAGATGATGGCTACTAAAAGAATTATTATCCTTTTAAATTCCCATGTCATATTTAATATGACACCCACCTTTCCCCTCTCTGTCTCATGTGTTCTCACACAAAAAGAGAGAGGGATGGTCCCACCACTTAAGTTATCATAATATTTTATGCATAAAGATATATATATATATATATATTAAATACATGTACATATATTCTTATAACTTAAAAGAGTGGGATAATATATATATATATATATAAAGAGCACTTGTATACGTATCCTATACATATACACATCATGTATCATATACACGATACACCATCAATATCATATCGGTATCATATACAATAGAGAGTGCGTGTATCATATACACTGTACTAAAAACCGCATCAAAATTCGGTTATCAAGTCAACGCTTAACTTGATATTACGGCTTTTAAACCGGCTAGTATTTCTGGATGTTCGATTAAATTAAGTATTTAATCGAACTCCCGCACGTATCCAATAAGCATGCCACATCAGACTTTACCCATGCAAGCACTTTCATTGCGGGACTCTAAATACATGTCAATACGCCAGCAGTAGGTTATGTAGAATCATATCTGATTGAATCCAAAACACTTTCAGATTCAATCCTCTCATGGCTTAACCAACAAGCTCGTCAATGGCAGTAGCTGTATGTAACAGCTACCCAGGTACGATCAAGATAAAGGAAAGTCGACGAGCGAACTCATCTGGACCCGACAAAGTCTATCAGTGATGAATACCATACAGTCCGATCTCTTCGTCAAAGAGTATCGCATACCGGGTCTGGGAGTGGAACCGTCAGACTCCAAATAACCCGATAAATCGTGTGATAGAGGACTCATAACCAACCGGAGATATAACTGATAACACTTATCATTTTATCTTCACTGCGGTGGCCACCGTCTTCTGGTTATAGTCGTGTCCTACACGGTGCGATATCGACTCCCTATATCGGGAGTGAATTATCGCCTTAACCGCTCGCTGCTTCCATATGATTCGGGAATATACCTAACTAAAACCTGTTTGCATGACTCAGTAGAGCCGTTGTAGGGTAGTAATCAAAGTATAGTGGAAACACACTTGAGACACTATGGCGATCTCAGGTCAAGGGACTACCTAGTACTTGTAAGTCGATGTCACACACTCCACAGTGTTTGTAGAGAGGCGAAATTAACAAAAAATAATTTTATTGCAAGCAGCATCGACTAAACTTCCAAGATCGACCATAAGCCCTATCTAGCAAATCTAACAAAGGTTATAATCTACTATGAAGTGATTCGAACCTTTGTGTTCAAGTCCTTCGGGACTTCTTATCCTCTTCTTAAGCTTTTTGTTTGTATGGATCGAGCTTGGTTATCGGCCTCCTCGTGTCGAAGAAGATCCACCCGAGAGTCGATACTTCAAACTCTAACCTCTAGAATGAGGTAACTAAAGTTCCTAATTTGTTAATCTAGGTAGCTTAGGAGATGTAAAGAATGTTTATTGGATTAATTTGTCTCAATAACCCTAGCTTTCTCAACTCATGAGAGTTTTTAGGGTTTGAGGAAGAAGAAGAGAGCAAAGGAGGAAAGAGAGTGTCAAGTGAAGAATGAGGGTGAAGAATGGCTAAGTGTTGATAACTATGAAGTATATCTTTTGAATAATAATAATAAAAATAATACAACCATACTTCAATAGTCATCCAAAGTGAATGAGTCATCAAAGTAGCCATGCTTCAACCATGCACTAATAACACCTCATTTCTCCACCTCATTATCCATTTGAATAAATGGATTAATCACAAATGAAGTGTCTTCTTCTAGAAACGCTCTTGTGAAAATACAAGAATACCTCTCACCGTATATACATACCCATATTCGTACCATAAATACCAAGAGATGAAAATAATCTAATATTATAATACTAGAATGCGGCTTAATCCTAAGCCAGCTAGTATTATTCGTCCGATCAAAAATTCGTATAGATAGTACACGTATATGATCGAAACCCTGCACGTAAAACTATACGTTCTCTACATCGTTTTGCTTGAACTAGGGAAACCCTCTGTGTGGGACTTTAAAGACTCGACAGTACGCTGGCAGTGGGTTTAACCACAAGCACGTCAGTGGTACTAGCTGTAGGTAACGGCTACCTAGGTACCTGTCGAAAAGAAGGCCGACGAGCAAACTCGTCCGAACTCCTACTGAGCCAGTCCATGACAATCTCCGTACAGTCTGGTCTGTTTATCTGAGAGTATCGCATGCCGAGTCTAAGGGGTGGAAAATGTTAGAACCCTAATAACCTGACAAGTCGTGCCGATGTGGCTCAAGACCATCCGAGAATCTACTGATCTAACTATTAGTAATTCTCAATCCACTCTAGCTAGGGATTTATGGTGTTGGCCAACCGAACATAGCGCGATATTGACTCCTTATACCGGGAGAGACGAATCCCTAACATCGCTCACTGCCTCTATGTGGCTCGGGACTGTACCCAACCAAAACCTGTTTTCACGACTCAGTAGAGCCGTGGTAGGGTAGTAATCAAAGCACAATGGGAACTCACACGAGACAAATAACGACCTCAGGTCGATAGACTATCTGTGCTCATGTCACCTGAGAACTGCTATCTGACGATAGGTATAATACCATCTAGCCAGTTCTCGGTGAGTCCGTCCAGTGTACTCACCCCCAGTGAGCACCTGTATACAATCTTAGGTGCATCACATCAATGGCTGTGGGAACAACCATAGTCCCTCTTCAGGGTCTAGAAATGTATATATTAGTTTACTCTGGAGTATCGATGCCCAGTCTCGATACTCCCACGACTAGGGACATTTAATGATGTGCTTATCAACTACCCAACTCCCATATGATTGCCATCATAACACTGGTAGTCAAGCAAGGATCCTAAGGGCTTTATCAACATGTATAAGCGATATGAAATAACAAGTAAAACATATCACATGTTAAGATAAAAGAAAACCAAATAGCATTCTATCATATTGAGCAAGATTGTCCTGTAAATACATATATCCCTAGCATCGTATACAATGAAGGCCTCTAGGGCATACATATCCAACAATCTCCCACTTGCACTAAGGCATGTTATTGGCATATTGAGTACCCAACGTCTGCACTAGAGCCAGTTGCTGGCATACCGCATACCCAACATCTCGAACAGTCTCTCGAACTGGACTTGAGGGATAGCCTTGGTGAATGGATCTACCATGTTGTCCTTTGTATCTACTCTCTGCACCTCGATCTCCCAATGATCTACGATCTCCCTGATCAGGTGATACCGCCTCAAGATATGTCTGGATTTCTGATGGGACCGTGGTTTCTTTTCCAAAGCCATGGCTCCATTGTTATCACAATACAAAAGTATTGGATCAGCAATGGATGGAACCACCTAAAGTTCAGAAATGAACTTGCTCATCCAGACTGCCTCTTTTGCGGCATCGTTAGCAGCGATGTACTCAGTCTCCATCGTCGAGTCTACCACGGTGTCCTGTTTGGAGCTCTTCCAACAGACTGCCTCTTCATTGAGGGTAAACACATAACCCGAGACGAATTTAGAGTCATCCTTGTCACTTTGGAAGCCAGAGTTGGTAAAAGCCTCGATCTGGAGATCCCCATTACCGTACACCAAGAACAACCCCTTAGTCTTTCTCAGATACTTAAGAATATTCTTTACTTCTATCCAATGTTTCTCACCTGGGTTGGATTGATACCTGCTTACGACACTGAGTGCATAAGCTACATCTGGTCTGGTACAGAATATCACATACATTATCGACCCCACCATCGAAGCATAGGGTACAATACTCATGCGAGCCCTCTCCTCATCAGTATTGGGAGACATCTCTTGGAGAGAGTGATTCCGTGACAAGCGGGTAAATTACCGCGCTTAGAATCTTCCATACTAAATCTCTTTAGTACGGTGTCTATGTACTTTAATTATGAAAGTCCCAATATTCTTTTAGATCTGTCATGATAGATCTTAATCCCCAGAATGTACGAAACATCACCCAGGTCTTTCATAGAGAACTTCTGTGACAAAAACAACTTGGGCAATTATAGCATAGGAATATCATTTCCTATCTGGAGAATGTCATCTACGTATAAAACGAGGAATACCAAAATTCTCCCTATAATCTTCTTATAAATACAAGGTTCATTTGCATTTTTGATAAAGTCAAATTTTTTGACCGTCTCATCAAAACAGATGTTCTAACTCCGCGATGCCTACTTTAATCCATAAATGGATTTAAGCAACTTGCACACCTTTCCGCTACTCCCACTGTCTATGCAACCCTCTGGTTGATCCATGTAAACACACTCTTCTAAACATCCATTTAGAAAAACGGTTTTAATATCCATCTGCCAGATATCATAGTCATGGAAGGCAGCAATGGCAAGTAAGATCCGAATGGATTTAAGCAT
This sequence comes from Agapanthus africanus, assembly GCA_030015575.1. Lineage (NCBI taxonomy): Eukaryota > Viridiplantae > Streptophyta > Magnoliopsida > Asparagales > Amaryllidaceae > Agapanthus > Agapanthus africanus. The sequence continues at coordinate 460,593,291 of CM057350.1, forward strand.
AGTCACTGGTTTAAAATGTTTCGTCATAGTCCAATCCCGGTCTTTGACGAAAACCTTTAGTAATAAGCCTAGCTTTGTAAGTTTCTACCTGTCCATCTACACCAATCTTCTTTTTGAAGATCCATTTACAACCAACGGGTTTTACCCTAAGAGGAGCCACATCCAAAGTCCATACTTTATTGGTATATATTCACACCAGAATATTGCATTTAATACCGCCCATTATTCTGCTCGTTTGTTTAAAGGCAGGTGCTTTTGATCCGTGTTTTCTATATATTTACAGGTTACAGGTTCCTAGTCCAAAATAACGCAAATCATACAAAATCTCCACATTTACGCCAAAATCCAGAACATCTGTTGCCGACAGATGAAAGCCGGGTTCCAGTCATCCATATTTGTCCAGTGCCGCTTACCACTCCAAGAGATAAGAAAAAGAACAGTGGTCATAAGTGTCTCGGATAAGCACATAGCACGAGAGGGGAAGCACAAGATTCAATGGGTGCGCGGAGCTCGAGGGAGATAAGATCAAATGAATTAAAAATGAAGCCATTTTGGACTGTTGCAGATCTGGAGATATTTTGGAAGCAATTTATAATTTGGGACATGTAGAACAACATTAGATATCAATATAAGAAAGCACAGAAAAAGCGAGGAGCTAATTCCCGAAAACCGCGGCGGAACCGCCGCCAAATGTAGGTTTTCGCGGCAGTTCCGCCGCGAACACGTGTCTTCTCCTGATGCTATTTTGGGGGTAGTTTTGTCTTTGTATTTGGGCTCAAAATTTATCCCTAGGGTGTTCCCGCCAAAATTATCGGCCAAGAGCTACATGCCCCCTAGCGAAAAAGGGGGAGAATCCTCAAAAAAAGCAGGCATCACATGCTCACACGTGACCAGACCTCACGTGCAGACACGTGACTTTTTATGAGCAAAGTCTACCTGCGCCTGAAAGCCTAATTGGTGGGGTCACGTGCCAACACGTGACCGGGCCTCACGAGTAGACACGTGACTTTTTATGAGCAGAGTCTATCCGCGCCTGAAAGCCTAATTGATGGGGTCACGTGCCAACACGTGATGGGTTCCTATGTTCTCTGAACCAATAGAATTAAATTCTAATTTAATGCTTTATCAAATGGGGTCACATGCCAACACGTGATAAACTCCTAAACCATCTGAACTAATAGAATTAAATTCTAATTAGGAGGGAATCAAAAACCCTAATTGGAAAAATATTTCTCTGGATTTTTCCGAAAAAAAGATTGCACTTTGTAAAGTGGAGCACCGTTGGATTAAAAATCCACTGGTGATTAAAAATCACCAGTTTATAGAAAGATTCCACATAAGGGAATATTTTCCTAAAATCTGCCAGGAACAACAACTAAAATATCTTTTGGATTAAAATCCAATGGTGAATAAAATTCACCGAGTGATCTAAAAGATCATGTGGGTTACAAAATCAATGAAAATCTTTCAATGAAAGATTGACTAAACAAACTGATTCTTTTCTTTCTCCAATAAATAGGAGCCAAGAAGAATAAAAAAAGGGGAGATATAACAACAGAGAGAAAAAAAAGAAGAGAATTTAATTCTCCAAAGAGAAAAAAAGATTTCCTCAGAAGAGAAAGAAAGCCTAGGTGAGAAAGGGAAAGAGATTGTAAGCTCCACAAAACAAAAAGAGAATTTAATTATCAAATTAAGAGTTTAACTCTTCTGAATAAGAACTTAGTTCTTCCTTTGGTTGAAGGTCTGCAGAAGCAGATCTCCCCACAAGTTGAGAATTTAATTCTCATCGGGGAGATTCTGCCATGCAGATCTAAAAGCTAAGAAAATACCTAAGTTCAGAGAATTATATTCTCCACAAAATACTTAGGAATTTAATTCCTCCAACAGAGACAGGGTTTAACCCTTAAAACAAGAACTTAGTTCTTCTTAATGGTTGAAGATCTGCAGAAGCAGATCTCCCATAAGTTGAGAATTTAATTCTTATCAGGGAGATTATGCCATGCAGATCCAGAAGTTAGAGGGAGAGTTGGGTTTAAAGAATTTAATTCTTCCACTTACATATGAAATTAATTCCTCTAAACAAAATTAGGGTTTAACTCTACAAAAGAATTTAATTCTTAAACAAAGGACTTAAAACTCTCCATGCACGTAAAGAAGTCAGTATCCAACCTGATCATGTGGCAACACATGACCCTCCCTTGAATGATCAGAAAAGAATAAACGAGATCGGGTCACGTGCTCCAATGTGACCCTTGAACAAACTTCTCAAAATAAAGGTAGAATAGACTTTGGACGCCCTCACGTATCCCCACGTGACCTCTGACAAACACCTCTTTAAAAAAGAAAAGATGAAAGAACTGAAGGATTAAAATCCAATGTATGTGTGCCCTCACGTGTCCCCACGTGACCCCGAGCAAATCCTTTTAATATCTAGTGCATGGATACCCATCACGTGCCCACACGTGATGGCCGTGAAGACTTAAGTGTTTAACCCTTATTTGAATATTCTGAGAATAAAATAAAGGAAGCTTAGCCCAATCCTAGGGCGCCTCACGTGACCCCACGTGAGTGCTTCACTTTTAGTGTTTAACACTATTTTAAGCATTTCATCCCTAGTGTTTAAACACTATGCATCACGTGGGAACACGTGACCGTCAGATATGTGCTAGTGTTTAACACTGTATGCAAAATAGTCTTATCCCAAATCGGCTAAGTCTTCCAAAGGCAAGACTCCCCCTTGACTGAACCTCAATTACACTCTTGTCTTCCAAAATTGGTTATCTCATATGACATTCAAAGCAAAACCCAGAGCCTTTAAACCAAAATTGGTTCAAGGGTACATCTCTTCCCTCCTCTGATATTTGTCGTTGTAATCCTTCAACGTATTCAGAGAGGTGACGGGTCCCGACAACCAGACGTTCCATAGACTGTGGGGTCCTTAAGCCCATGGACTATGATGTCCTTAACCTTGGACTGTAGGGTCCTTAAGCTCATGGACTATGATGCCCTTAACCTTGGACTGTGGGGTCCCTAAACTAAAACAATAGAGTTCAAATGCTCTTTTATTGGATCTAAATGATCCTGTTAGGTAGATCTTAGTCTAAAATTAGACTAACGTATCCTTAACAAATCATTAAGTTTATGTTAGTCTAAAATTAGACTAACGTATCCTTAGCAAACGTTTAAGTTGATCTTAGTCTCAAATGAAACTAACATATCCTTAAACCCAAACCAAAACCCAAATCTAATAAAATACGGATTTGGACTAATCCACGTCCTATTGGCGACAACATAAATTAGTCTCTGTATGCAATCCACGGGCAACCAAAAACAAAAACAAACACACACGACATGAAGTGACTATCTGGAGAAGGAGAAAGTGGTTACCGCGATGCGGTAGCGTAATGAACTACAAGGGCTTGCGCCTGCAGGGAAGAGCATCCCCACAATCAAAAACCCCTCACAATGAGGGGGAATCTGACGAAGTCTGCTACATCGGCCGCATCCGTCTAAACCATCGATACATGGTGTCATAAATCAACTCGGCATCTTCGGAGAGGTGGACGGATAAAATCAAATAGTATCTGCCCCAAAATTCAGGCCTGACGTCCCAACGTCCCGGTCGCGTCTTTCGGCGGAGAACAGATTCTGGCACGCCCGGTGGGACCTTTTTCTCTTTCCACTCCACACTTCATTTGTCGTGTTCGCGAACGAATCGCGGTTTGACATGGTTTCCTTTAGATGTGAAGTACTAAGATTTGGTATCTTGCTCCGTGCAGAAAAACAGAAGATCAATGGCTTCAAACTGCACTAATTGCAACAACTCGCACTCCATCCTCGCTGGAGGAGTGACCTACGGGCCTCAAGCGGCCTCCCTTTTTACAATGTCGGTGGAACAGGTGACTCAGGCCACCACTGGACTGTTCTTCGGGATCATGCTCCCACCAATGAGCTCCAACACCCCAATGCCATTGCAAGAAACTCCGAAGAATTTCGTCTTTGATCGGCTTACAACTACCCTGGCCCTTCTCAACGGGTCGCCCAAGTCCAGTGCCTCAGTTTTCAGCAGACTGGGCCAAAGCTCAAGTGGGCCCATGAAGAAGCCCGCGATACCTGAAGCGGCCATCCCGAAGCGGATAGCCATTCCTGCTCCTGAAATCATCAAGGCGGCTTCTCCTGCTAAAGGGTCGGTCTTCACAAGACTGGCCATTTCAGCTCCTACTACACGCGAAGTCACGAAGGCTGCTTCCCATATTCGAAAGTCGGCCTTCACAAGAATGACTATCCCCTCTCAACGGACGTCAGTCTTTGACAGGGTAGCACCAATAACAGCCTCTCTTCAAAGCAGGGGGCATGAAGAAGCTCATCCAACAGCGGAGGTGATCCCAGCCGCACGACATGCTCGCCGTCGTCACTGGCACCGAGTGAGGAATGCTGGAGGCAGTTCACCCTCTGGACTGACTCCGCCAGCTCCAACTGTGGAAGTTGATGCTGCTGTTCCAACTGAGAACAACTTTGAACCACTCAGGAGGGTCCACAAGAACTCTCTGACTGCTGTGCTGAAAAGATCACCTCCACCTATGGAGAACGTTACAAAGGTGAAGATGGAGCAGCCCCCTCAGCGGCTGCCTCTAAAATTCACAAGGGCTGGCGATGGGTCCGAAACTCTGTGATTGATCAAGACTATTCCCGCCGACAAAAGAAAATGAAGGTTCGGCAAGAGAATGAACAACCTGTCAAGCCATAAAAGGTGTTGTCCACTCGGGTGCTCGGTGCAACGGCCCCCTCAACTTCGACTGCTCACAAGAGGAGAAAGCTGGAGAAAATCCCGGTGTCTGCGGCGAATCGCAAGAACACTGAATCTAAACGCCCCAAGCCTGGGGGCATGGTGGTACATACTGTCTATATGGCATCCGGAAAAGAGTATAGTCGTATCTCCATAGGTCATCGACCGCTTACGTGATCCGTGGCAAAAGTCCAGGAGCAGCAACAGAAGCTTCAAGAAATGCTAACGCAAATGGCTGCACTCAGTGGGCCAAAAGAAAGCCCGAAGGCGCCATCAGAGCAGCGTCATGAACAGGAAACCGATACTGACTTCCTCCACAGAGTTCTCGAAAAGAAGGACAGAGAAGCAGCAAAACAAGTGGCCAATATAAAACGAATGGCGCTTATCTTCCAAGACATGGTCAAGATGATGATACAACTGGATCCTCCGGCTGAAGACCCTTCGATGGTCCTAGAAGATGACAGAGGGGAGACATCAAACCCTCTTCCGGCTTGTTCAGCAGCCAAAGAGGAAACCATCTCAAAAGCTGCTCTGGATTATTACATTGCTCAGCAGATACGAGCCCATCTGGCGAGCGAAGCGGCTGGGCAATTGTTAAGACTGGACGACCCTATCCGGGTTGGTACGACCAAATAAATTACCCGCCGGGATACACAATTCCTAAATTCCATGTATATAAGGGGACGGGAAACCCGCACCAACATGTTGCTCAATTTATAGCCTTGTGCGGTAATACTGGAGGGGTTGATAAGCTACTACTTCGCCAATTCATCGGCAGCTTGGCGGAGACGGCGTTCGAATGGTACTCAGAACTTCCCAACGACTCCGTCAAAACTTTTACAGAGATAGAATTGCTATTCACCCAGCGTTTTGCAAGAGCTAGAGAGCGCACCCCGATCACCGCGTAAATTAACGCCAGGGTGAAGCCGGGCAAAACATGGGTGCAGTACGCAATACGGTGGCTGAATTTATGGTCGAAGTGCGAACAATGCATCGAGGAAGCTCCTGTGTTAGGCATGTTCGTAGGTACTCTTAATCCGCAGGCGACAATATATCAATTCATGATGTTCTTCAAGCCAACTACTTTCCAGGCCTTGATTGACAAGCTGGCCCAAATGGACCAGATGGGCCATAGACCGCCCTCCTCAAAGACGGATAATCAGAATGAGAAAGGGAAAGCAACCTTCGTCGCCAACGCTCAACAACAACCAAGTGGACCGAGACCGGTTGTTCGCCAAAGCAACAAGCGGTAATCCCTCGATGAGAAGTTGAGACGTCCTTACTCGTTTCTCCGGGACAAAATAAGGAGACTGTTCGAACTAGCAGTGCGCAATGGGCTCATCACTCTACTGGAGCCGAGACACTCATTACAACCGAACGATGTCAACGATCCCAATTACTGCCCCTACCATCGAGTATTGGGCCATCCACTCGAAAATTGCTACGTCTTCAAAAATTGGGTTGAAGACCAATACCAGCAGGGCAAGTTCGCGCTGTCTGAAAACTGGAAGGTAAATCCGCCACAACAGCACACCCCTAAAAGGATGGACACGCCGGGGGCATCATGCTCTTTTATAGAAGTCGCTCTTTCAGCTAAGACGAAAAGAATGCTGAAAGATCTTCACACATGCCCGGCGATCAGGTGGAAAAGTCCGCTGGAACCCGAGATCATTGAGGGAATGCTGAAGCCGCGCCTGACTCCGAGAATTGGTAGTGATAATCAAAATGCTCAAACCCAGTCGTAAAAGTCTTCGAAGAAGAAGAAGAAGACCAAAAAGCCCATGAAGCCTGATGACAAGCGCACAGACCTGGAAAAACATATCGACGCACTGGAAGAATATAACCAGAAGGTGCGAACCCCGGTCACGTTCTAAGAGTTTCTCAACCACATCCTTGAGGACGGAAATGATGACAATGATGAGGGAGAAGACTCGTCAGATGAACCTGAGAACTATGTGGCGAACTGCCACGTGATTTCTCATTCATCAATAGATGGTGAAGAAGCTCCTGATGCAGAGAAACTGAGGGCAGATCCTAAACAGGAACTCCTAGAACCGTCAGACGAGATGATTGAGGTATTCCTGAACGAAGCTCTTCAGAAAAGCAAAGCTGACAGAGAGTGGGAAACGGCCATATACGAAAGGGCCAGACGTCGACGTCAAGCTAAAGAAGCTCCAGTGACTGGAAGCCATAAAATATCCCAACCGGATCGAAGCATCCCGATCGCCAGCAAAAGCAAGCTTAAAGCAAGGAAATGATTCGCTAGGGCCTTGTCAATAGGAATGAAGTTGCCTTCTTTCAAAGGAAATTCTCCTAGCGGTATACATCTTGATGAAGCGGATGTACATCCTGACTTCTACTTATACCATCAGAGGATTGCACACCCTACCAAAGAGTGTATAGCTTTTAAAAACTGGTGTCATGGATATGCTGCTCACCGAAAACACGTTCAACGAGTGAAGCGCAAGGCTCGTCGGAAAAAGTGAAGAAACTGCCGGCAACTGTCATATAATTGGCACCAAGGATCGCAAGTTATCACCCTTGGAAGCGATTTTGAAGAAGAAATAGCCCTCAGACCTCTCTTCAAGGAATCCCCCTCCGACACAAAAGATGCGAAGACTTGCGAGGACATCTATCCGCGTAATCGTACGTTGCCCGGAGAAAATCCCGGACCCACTTGCAACGGACCGAAACGTCCTTAAACTAACAATGGACCACTATGTCTTAAAACTGGCTGTTGACCGAAACGTCGTTAAACTATTACAAACCGTAGCATCGTAGGGCTGACGTGATAAAAAAAACGGTATGTCCACAGGCAAAATGGGCACGGATGAAAACCCGAAAGGGCGCCGTGAGTAAAAACAGCAAGACTACCGACGATTTTTGTGAAAACCCGAAAGGGCGCAGACTGGTAAAAAAAATGGTACATCCATAAGAAAAATGGGCACGGATGAAAACCCGAAAGGGCTCCGTGAGTAAAAACAGCAGGACTACCGGCGATGTTTGTGAAAACCCGAAAGGGCACAGACTCGTAAAAAAAATGGTACGTCCATAAGCAAAATGGGCACGGATGAAAACCCGAAAGGGCTCCGTGAGTAAAAACAGCAGGGCTACCAACGAGTTTTGTGAAAACCCGAAAGGGCGCAATCTCGTTAAAAGACACTTGCAAGGTCCTCTCGACCTGGTGAGGAGAAAATACTTGCGTGAGATCCTTACGACTCACAAGAGAGCAACACACTTAGGGATCCCCACGATTCCTAAGGAGAAGTTACACTTACGAGATCCTCACGACTAGTAAGGAGAATTCTCCTTTAAGACCCTCACGGCTCATAGGATTCAAAAGCCTTAAGCTACAGGGATCTGAACCTGTTCTTAAGCCATCACAATCTCCGATGCTGCCCTACAAGCGGTTCAATATTGACCCTTATATACAATCCACGGGCGCGAATAAACATTTCCTTAACAAAATCCCATCCGCGACTAGGGATATGTTTACACAGTGGACAGCACTTGTAAGTCCTCTCGACTTATAAGGAGAAAACACTCTTATAAGATCCTTACGACTTATAAAAGACCATACACTTAGGAATTCTCACGATCCCTAAGGAGAAAACGCACCTACGAGATCCTCATGACTCGTAGGGAGAAATACCTTCATGAGACCCTTATGGCCCATGAAGTTAAAAGCCTTAGTCGACAGGATCCTAACCCTGTTTGCTAAACCATCTTTGTTTAAGTTCACAAAGGCAAATGATGATTCGCTCCTGGCAATATCCCAGTTGTAGCGATGCTGATGCCTAAATCGGTATCAGATCCTGAGTCCCTTACTCGCGGCAAAAGTCAGGGAGCCATAAATGCATATGAAATAGTCGAAATGATGGGGCAACTTGCAACAAAATCAGCAAGTAAAAGATATGCATACAAAAATAGCCGAAATGATTGGGCAACTCGTAATAAAAAGCAGCGAGTAAAAAAAACAAATAGCCCAAATGATGGGCACTGCGAAAAATAGCTGAAATGATTGGGCAATCACGACTTTCGCGAGATAAAAGCCGAAATGATAGAGAATCGCGGAAAGAAAAAAAATGAAAGAATGAAACTTTTGCCCTACAGGCAGTCCATACTGACCCCTGTATACAATCCATGGGTATAAATGAAAAGGGAATCATATATCCCCCACCACATCCTGTCAAAACGGAGAGTCAGATCTCGACGGTAACATCTACATCCCAGAAGATCAACAACGGCGTTCCTTCTTATGCCAACAGGGCACGGAAGCGACACAACGAAACGGAGCCATGGCAAAGTCCCTAGTTCCAAATCTTAATGGCAACATCTATAGCCTAAAAATCAGCAACGATGATCCCCCCCATTCCAACAGGATTCGGACGCAACATCACCAAACGGAACCACGGCAAAGTCCCTAGTTCCAAGACTCTACGGTCCACAAACAACCTAGAGCCAACCAATGACTTCCTTGCCGGATCAAAGCTCCGTCTCGGAAACAAGTCAACCAACCCCAGGGAAATCAGTGTCCTTAGCAAAAACTTCGATTCAGGGGAATCAGCATTCTTGACGAGAGCATCTCGATTCGCGTCGACCCGCAGAGAAATCAGCATCTTTGCAGGAATATGTAACACCCGAGCCCAATGCTACTATTTTCAGTTACTGTTTGAGCATAATGTGGTACTCATTTAATTTAACTTGCTTGTTTGTTGCTTATTGCAAAATTTTAACCGGCTAAGTCAGTTTTGCATATAACAAATTTTAGCACCTAAAATGAAATTAAAAATATCCATATTGTCGTACTCGTCACCCCTAGCCGCGTGGTAGCGTCCGCGCGTCGAGTTTTCATCCCGTTTGGTGAAACGGGCGAGTTTGGACGGCTACGCGCGCGTGCAAGTGTCCGACTTGGGGGCATACTTTTTGGTCATAAAACATCTCATTTTAAAATTTGGAACCCGCTTAAAATCCTATTATTGAAATTTCAAATTTTTGGGCGCAACCCGGCCGCGATTTGGAAATGTTTCATTTAGCGCCAAAATCCCCATTTAATTAAATATACTAAAACTATAATAAATATATTCAAACCTCAAATCTGTTACTTAAATAACAAATTAATCCTTTAAATCTTTTCGTAAATTTTCCCTGGCCAATCACGAGGGACTTTAACCCCCGTGGGCCCCTCTATCCCTCTCTCTCTCTCTCTTCCTCTAATCTCTCTCTCTCTCTCTATCCCTATATATCATTCCTCGTCTCCTTCCTCCAGAGAAACCCACGCGAGAACCCCCACGAGAGCCTCGTCGTAACCCTAGCCAGCCTTGTTCCCCGTCGCCGCCGCGACCTCGTCGCCGACGCCACCACCACCATCACCCTCGTCGCAGCCGCTACCCTTTCCTTCCTCCTCTTCCTTCTCCCCGTGCACCCAACACCGTAGCCACCTGCACCGTCGCTGCTCGCCGTCGCCGCCGCAACCCGTCGCCGACGACGCCAGCGTCTTCCCCCTTCGCCCCTCTTCCCGACCTCGACACCTTCTTCCTCCTCCCGAGTGCCGGCGCCGCAACAGAACCCAAACTGCAATCCTACCACCTTCTCTGGTTCGCCGGAAAACACCGCCGTCGACTCTCGTCGTCATCACCCGCGCCACCGCCGATCACCTCCTCTTCCCCTGCAACCCAAACCCGGCTTTTCCTCCCACTCCTCACAGTACCACCTGATCCAGCAACCTTCAGCCGGATCTGCCACGTTCACTGTTCCTCGCCGGCGCCCCATCGCCGTCGACCCCGTCGCGGTTGCCACCCTTGCTATCCCTGTAAGCTTCTCTTTACCTTCTCCCTTCATTTATCCCCTCGCTGGTCGATCTTTGTCCATGCATTGTATTTGCTAACTTTGTCGCTGTTTTGGCGGTTCGCCGGAATCCGGCCGTGCCGACGACTTGACCCGACATTCCAGCAAGGTACTCCGGTCCGCGTGGTCCCGCTGTTCGTTGTTTGGACTCGATCCGTAAACCGTGCGTCCGTCGCGTGTTTTTCCGCCGACGCTACGTCCGTTTTCCCGGTTCGCGAAACCGTCGAAGCAAGTATTACTTGCTACATGCTATGCTATACAAATTAAGTGTGCTTGACTCATTAAACTTGCAAAGATTAACTAGTGTAGTTACTTTTCTCATTTGGACGAAATATGACTTATATCATGATACAGTTAACCTAAACCGCATTTTGCCACTTTAACCCTAATAACAAAATTACGTGTTAACCACATTTTACTGTTTAAAGGACGATAACCGTACACATGTAGCTCTATTACATTCTGTCATTGTTTTTGCACCACCTTGTGATTATTGCACCCCAAGGGTGCTCGAACCTGTTAATATGATAATACAACTGCACTATATTAATGCACCATTGTGATTAAATGAACTGTTATTGTTGTTCACTTTATTTCCTGCTGTTATTCCTTATTCGATTATATACCTGTTGTGAGTACACCCTCGATTGTGTTACGTATTGACCTGACCTTGCTACACATGACATTTATATACCGATGCACCGGACATGGTACCCTTTACTATCGACTTAACCTGATGTACCATGACCTGACCTGTTACCTGATCTCATGCCTAATGCCAATAAGCCTGATTTGGAGTCCTCATGGACCATTCCTGTTGTCTATCCAGACAAACCTGACCTGTTACCTGATCCTGTGTTGGCATTAGTCCTCGATTACTGAATACCTGACTTGACACATATGACCTGGGGGTATGGGGAAATCAAACGGGTAGTCTAAAGTGTAACTTAAAAGGGTATTACTTGATCCGTGGTCCCGGGGGGTAACGGGACAGAGCCATTCGTGACTCTTACATTCCTGATCCGTGGTCCCGGGGGGCAACGGGACAGAACCATTATTGGTTCCCATTTTCCTGATCCGTGGTCCCGGGGGGTAACGGGACATATCCTTTGAGTTACATGGAGGATTGCTCGAATTGATTTCAAAGACTTTAGAATAGAAACCCGATAGAACAGTTTAGTTACCCACTGCACACTACCCTGCACTGCCTGTTTCCTACTATTGCTTATTTCATGTTTATTTCTGCATTGCTTATTACCATGTTCATACTATATTATTGGTTGACATGACGCGCTGACGTCTGGGTTTTGCATGGCCCAGATTCCTTACCACTGTCGCTGACCGAGCAAGAGTACTCCAGCCAGCAGGCTGATTTGTGAGTTCTGTAGTGATTAGTTTTATTTCCTGCATTTCTTTTCCAGATATGAGCCCGCATTATGGGACATACTTTTCTATTATTGTATTGGATCATTTGCTTCCGCACTTATTTATCATTGACTCTTGTTATTCTGGATTTGGACATGTGTTAGATAGTTTTTTTATCTTGTTCTTGATATCTCTACAGCCGTAATGTGACTGTGGATGGATACTTCCTACCCACAGGTAGCATGGTTGGCTATGTCACGTGCCCAACCTTGCGTACTCTGGGAAGAGGGGCGTGACATGGTTCTTTTGGTATCAGAGACATAGGATAGTCAGGTTGATTCTTTTGTAGTTGGGTATTGTACCCAATACACGAATCAGAATACCCGTGTTTAGGAAACATGTCCTGCCACCTTGACCGTTTTACCATTCTTGAATCACATTCTTCCTGATTATATCTTTTACGATGTGCAAACTTCCTTTGCATATCGATTCGAAAACCTGATTCCTTGTTATCTCTAGGACTTAGGCGACTTGGATGGAGTTATGTAATTGTGGCTATGATACCGCGGCATAGTTACAATGCGGTACTCTATTTAAGTATCTTGGAGTTCTAGCCTTGATCTATATTCAAAATCTATCATCATGCTAATGTTGGGTATTTTGAGTTTAGGATTATGGCCAGTAAGAAATTGAAGACATACCAGAGGCGTGTGGACGAAGCCGCCATGCTTGGAGTGATAAGAGGAATGCTGGAGAATCAAAGAAATAGACCGAGCTGATCCAGCAGCAAGCGGACTCGTTTCGGGAAGGTTTGCAGATCGTTCAGCATTCTGTGAACAATGTTGGAGCTAGACCAGTTGACCGAGTAGGGACCGTAGCAGATTTCAGGCGATTGGGTCCGTCTACATTTACTGGTTTAAAGGAGCCGTTGCCAGTGGAGCAGTGGCTAGTTGTCACAGAGAACTTGCTTTTAGCGGCACAGATTCCAGATGACAAAAAAAATTGTTGTGGTACGCATTCAGCTAGTGGACTACGCCCGAGAATGGTGGCTTGTTGAGGAGACCCGCTTGCCCAAGCCGATCAAGTGGGCGGATTTTTTTTCTAAGAGTTTCCTGGAGAAGTTCTTCCCGCGGACTGCACGGGAGGAAATGGAAGAGAAGTTCATCGGAATGAGGCAGAATGGAGTACCCGTGGACGTGCATGCAGCAGAATGGACGAGACTCAGTAGTTTCGCTAGACCTTTCGCGGCCAACGATGCAGACAGCAGTTGCGGTAAGGAAGCAGTTCTGTCGGGCCAGTCGAGTTTAGGGCTAGGCTTACAAACAGTGTTCTTGCAGCTATGGAAGTTGATGGTTGTGAAGAACCGGTGGTGGTTCGCGATTTCATGGACGTAGTTGAAGATATATCGGGCTTGCCGCCGAAGCGAGACGTGTAGTTTGCGATTGACCTTATCCCTGGTGCAGCGCCAGTATCTAAAGCTTATTATCCAATGGCACCAGTGGAATTGGAAGGAATTAAGAAACAAGTTGGTGAATTGCTTTAGAAGGGTTGGATTCGAAGCAGCAACTCGCCTTGGGGAGCTCCAATTCTTCTAGTATAGAAGAGGGATGGCACGAGAAGGATGTGCATTGATTATAGAGAATTAAACCGGGTGGCTATCAAGAACAAGTACCCGATCCCTTGCATTGGAGAACTTTTGAGCAGCTTAGTGGCGCGACGGTATTCTCGAAACTGGATTTGCGATCCGGATATCATCAGGTCCGAGTAAAAGCAGAAGACATTTGCAAGACGGCGTTTCGAACTCGGTATGGACATTTCGAGTATCTAGTGATGCCCTTCGGAGTAACGAATGCGCCGGCAATATTCATGGATTTGATGAACCGAATCTTTTCACCATTCTTGGACCAGTTTATTGTGGTATTCATTGACGATATTCTGGTGTACTCGAAGAGTCCGGAGGAGCATGCTGAGCAGTTGAAGGTCGCACCGCAGACATTGAGACAGGAGAAATTGTATGCGAAGATGAGTAAGTGCGAATTTTGGCTGAAAGAAGTGAAGTTTCTGGGGCATGTTGTGTCGGGCGATGGAATCGCCGTCGATCCCGAAAAGATTGCAGCAGTTCGAGATTGGCCTATTCCAAGAAATGTGGCTGAGATAAGAAGTTTCCTTGGATTAGCCGTATACTACAGGAGATTTATGGAGAACTTTTCTCGTCTGGCAGAGCCGTTGACCAAGCTTACGCGCAAGGAGGTACCTTTTGTATGGACGGATAAGTGTGCGTTGGCGTTTGAGGCGTTGAAGCAGAAGTTGATAACCGCCCCTATCCTGACCGTACCAGACAATTCCGGAGGACTGGTGATTCACAGCGACGCATCTGGAAAGGGATTGGGATGTGTTTTGATGCAGAATGGGAAGGTCGTAGCTTACGCATTAAGACAACTGAAGACCCATGAGAAGAATTATCCGACTCATGACTTGGAGCTTGCGGCTGTGATCTTCGCCATGAAGATTTGGAGACACTACCTTTTGGGCGAGAGAGTCGAAGTTTTTACAGATCACAAGAGTTTGAAGTATGTGTTCACTCAGAGGGAGTTGAACATGAGGCAACGCAGATGGTTGGAGCTGATGGCCGACTACGACCTTGATCTTAAGTACCATCCGGGAAAAGTCAACGTCGTGCCGGATGCGCTTAGTCGGTTACCAGCGATTCAGGTATTGACTACACAGAGGGAGATCATGGCGGATTTTCGAAGATTTGACTTGGAGGTGGTGCTACCACATTCTGCGGGACAGTTGATGCAGTTGCAAGTACAGTCGTCCTTAGTTGAGAAGATTAAGGCGGCACAATCGCAGGATCCTAGACTGCAAAAGTTTCGAGAGCAGGTTGAAGCTGGACTACGAACAGATTTACTGGTCCACGAAGATGGTTCGTTGAGGTATGGTAGCCGTGTGTGTGTGCCAATGGGGGATGTGCGTGAAGAGCTTATGAAGGAGGCACACAGTTCAGCTTACTCTGTACATCCAGGAGGTACAAAGATGTACCGAGATATCCGGCAGCATTTCTGGTGGGAAGGTATGAAACGGGAGATTGCTCGCTTTGTGGCTAAGTGCTTGGTATGTCAGCAAGTCAAGGCTGAACACCAAAGGGTTGCTGGTTTGTTGCAACCACTTCCGATTCCTCAGTGGAAGTGGGAACATATAACCATGGATTTCGTGACGGCTTTACCGCGGAGTCCAAAGGGCAACAATGCAGTATGGGTGATTGTTGATCGGTTGACCAAGGCAGCTCACTTTATTCCTTTCCGGGTTGGTCAATCGACGGAGACTTTGGCAGAGCGGTACATGCAGGAGATTGTAAGATTGCATGGAGTACCGGTGAGCATCGTGTCCGATCGGGACACTAGGTTCTTGTCACACTTCTGGAGGAGTTTACAAGAAAGTTTGGGGACTCGACTGAAGTTTAGCACAGCTTATCATCCTCAAACTGATGGACAGTCGGAGAGAACGATCCAAACTCTTGAAGATATGTTGAGAGCATGCATGTTGGACTTCAAAGGTTCTTGGGAAGATCATCTACTCTTGGTGGAGTTTTCTAACAACAATAGTTTCCAAGCGACTATTCAGATGGCTCCGTTTGAAGCGTTGTATGGTCGTAAGTGTCGTTCACCTGTTTGTTGGGATGACGTTGGTGAACGAAGATTATTGGGACCAGATTTGGTAGTACAGACCGTTGAGAAGGTTAACGCCATCAGAAAGCATTTGAAGGCAGCTCAAGACAGACAGAAAAGTTGGGCTGACACGTCAAGAAGACCTCTAAAGTTCGCCGTGGGTGAATTGGTATTCTTGAAGATATCACCGACTAGAGGGGTGATTCGTTTTGGGAGTCGGGGAAAGCTTAGTCCTCGATTCGTTGGACCCTTCGAGATATTGGAGCGTGTTGGAGAGGTAGCGTACCGTTTGGCGTTACCACAGTCCTTGGCAGGTGTGCACGATGTGTTCCATGTATCTCAACTGCGAAGGTATGTTCGAGATGAAACCCACGTCTTGGATCATTCGGAGTTAACTTTACGGGAGGACCTAACTTTTGAGGAGCGACCGGTTGAAATCAAGGATCGAAGGGAAAAGGTTCTTAAGAACAAGGTTATCCCTCTTGTGCTAGTCTCTTGGGGTAATCGATCGCATGGGGAATCCACTTGGGAGCGAGAAGACGAGATCCGGCAGAAGTTTCCTCACCTTTTCCTGTAGTTATCTATCTTGTATTCTTGGAATTTCGAGGACGAAATTCTTTTTGTAGTTGGGTATAATGTAACACCCGAGCCCAATGCTACTATTTTCAGTTACTGTTTGAGCATAATGTGGTACTCATTTCATTTAACTTGCTTGTTTGTTGCTTATTGCAAAATTTTAACCGGCTAAGTCAGTTTTGCATATAACAAATTTTAGCACCTAAAATGAAATTAAAAATATCCATATTGGCCTACTCGTCACCCCTAGCCGCGTGGTAGCGTCCGCGCGTCGAGTTTTCATCCCGTTCGGTGAAACGGGCGAGTTTGGACGGCTACGCGCGCGTGCAAGTGTCCGACTTGGGGGCATGCTTTTTGGTCATAAAACATCTCATTTTAAAATTTGGAAC
This sequence comes from Agapanthus africanus, assembly GCA_030015575.1. NCBI lineage: Eukaryota > Viridiplantae > Streptophyta > Magnoliopsida > Asparagales > Amaryllidaceae > Agapanthus > Agapanthus africanus. The sequence goes on from CM057350.1 coordinate 460,609,922, forward strand.
ACGCTTAAAATCCTATTATTGAAATTTCAAATTTTTGGGCGCAACCCGGACGCGATTTGGAAATGTTTCATTTAGCGCCAAAATCCCCATTTAATTAAATATACTAAAACTATAATAAATATATTTAAACCTCAAATCTGTTACTTAAATAACAAATTAATCCTTTAAATCTTTTCGTAAATTTTCCCTGGCCAATCACGAGGGACTTTAACCCCCGTGGGCCCCTCTATCCCTCTCTCTCTCTCTCTTCCTCTAATCTCTCTCTCTCTATCCCTATATATCATTCCTCGTCTCCTTCCTCCAGAGAAACCCATGCGAGAACCCCCACGAGAGCCTCGTCGTAACCCTAGCCAGCCTTGTTCCCCGTCGCCGCCGCGACCTCGTCGCCGACGCCACCACCACCATCACCCTCGTCGCAGCCGCTACCCTTTCCTTCCTCCTCTTCCTTCTCCCCGTGCACCCAACACCGTAGCCACCTGCACCATCGCTGCTCGCCGTCGCCGCCGCAACCCGTCGCCGACGACGCCAGCGTCTTCCCCCTTCGCCCCTCTTCCCGACATCGACACCTTCCTCCTCCTCCCGAGTGCCGGCGCCGCAACAGAACCCAAACTGCAATCCTACCACCTTCTCTGGTTCGCCGGAAAACGCCGCCGTCGACTCTCGTCGTCGTCACCCGCGCCACCGCCGACCACCTCCTCTTCCCCTGCAACCCAAACCCGGCTTTTCCTCCCCCTCCTCACAGTACCACCTGATCCAGCAACCTTCAGCCAGATCTGCCACGTTCACTGTTCCTCGCCGGCGCCCCATCGCCGTCGACCCCGTCGCGGTTGCCACCCTTGCTATCCCTGTAAGCTTCTCTTTACCTTCTCCCTTCATTTATCCCCTCGCTGGTCGATCTTTGTCCATGCATTGTATTTGCTAACTTTGTCGCTGTTTTGGCGGTTCGCCGGAATCCGGCCGTGCCGATGACTTGACCCGACATTCCAGCAAGGTACTCCGGTCCGCGTGGTCCCGCTGTTCGTTGTTTAGACTCGATCTGTAAACCGTGCGTCCGTCGCGTGTTTTTCCGCCGACGCTACGTCCGTTTTCCCGGTTCGCGAAACCGTCGAGGCAAGTATTACTTGCTACATGCTATGCTATACAAATTAAGTGTGCTTGACTCATTAAACTTGCAAAGATTAACTAGTGTAGTTACTTTTCTCATTTGGACGAAATATGACTTATATCATGATACAGTTAACCTAAACCGCATTTTACCACTTTAACCCTAATAACAAAATTACGTGTTAACCACATTTTACTGTTTAAAGGAAGATAACCGTACACATGTAGCTCTATTACATTCTGTCATTGTTTTTGCACCACCTTGTGATTATTGCACCCCAAGGGTGCTCGAACCTGTTAATATGATAATACAACTGCACTATATTAATGCACCATTGTGATTAAATGAACTGTTATTGTTGTTCACTTTATTTCCTGCTGTTATTCCTTATTCGATTATATACCTGTTGTGAGTACACCCTCGATTGTGTTACGTATTGACCTGACCTTGCTACACATGACATTTATATACCGATGCACCGGACATGGTACCCTTTACTATCGACTTAACCTGATGTACCATGACCTGACCTGTTACCTGATCTCATGCCTAATACCAACAAGCCTGACTTGGAGTCCTCATGGACCATTCCTGTTGTCTATCCAGACAAACCTGACCTGTTACCTGATCCTGTGTTGGCATTAGTCCTCGATTACTGAATACCTGACTTGACACATATGACCTGGGGTATGGGGAAATCAAACGGGTAGTCTAAAGTGTAACTTAAAAGGGTATTACTTGATCCGTGGTCCCGGGGGGTAACGGGACAGAGCCATTCGTGACTCTTACATTCCTGATCCGTGGTCCCGGGGGGCAACGAGACAGAACCATTATTGGTTCCCATTTTCCTGATCCGTGGTCCCGGGGGGTAACGGGACATATCCTTTGAGTTACATGGAGGATTGCTCGAATTGATTTCAAAGACTTTAGAATAGAAACCCGATAGAACAGTTTAGTTACCCACTGCACGCTACCCTGCACTGCCTGTTTCCTACTATTGCTTATTTCATGTTTATTTCTGCATTGCTTATTACCATGTTCATACTATATTATTGGTTGACATGACGCGCTGACGTCTGGGTTTTGCATGGCCCAGATTCCTTACCACTGTCGCTGACCGAGCAGGAGTACTCCAGCCAGCAGGCTGATTTGTGAGTTCTGTAGTGATTAGTTTTATTTCCTGCATTTCTTTTCCAGATATGAGCCCGCATTATGGGACATACTTTTCTATTATTGTATTGGATCATTTGCTTCCGCACTTATTTATCATTGACTCTTGTTATTCTGAATTTGGACATGTGTTAGATAGTTTTTTTTATCTTGTTCTTGATATCTCTACAGCCGTAATGTGACTGTGGATGGATACTTCCTACCCACAGGTAGCATGGTTGGCTATGTCACGTGCCCAACCTTGCATACTCTGGGAAGCGGGGCATGACAGAATACCTCGATTCGTCTCAACTCCGAGGAAATCAGTGTCCTTGGAAAAATACCTCGATTCAGAGAAATCAGTGTCCTTGACGAGAGCATCTCGATTCGCGTCGACCCACAAGGAAATCAGTGTCTTTGTAAGAATCTCTCAATTCGACTTAACCCCGAGGAAATCATTGTCCTTGGCAAAATACCTCGATTCAGGGAAATCAATGTCCTTGACGAGAGTAGCTCGATTCGCGTCGACCCGCAAGGAAATTAGTGTCTTTCCAGGAATCTCTCGATTCGTCTCAACCCCGAGGAAATCAGTGTCCTTGGCAAAAAAACCTCGATTCAGGGGAATTAGTGTCTTTGACGAGAGCATCTCCATTCGTGTCGACCCATAGAGAAATCAACGTCTTTGCAGGAATACCTCGATTCGTCTAAACTCCGAGGAAATCAGTATCCTTGGCAAAATACCTTGATTCAAGGAAATCAGCGTCCTTGACGAGAGCATCTCGATTCGTGTCGACCCGCAAAGAAATCAGCGTCTTTGTAGGAATATCTCGATTCGTCTCAACTCCGAGGAAATCAGTGTCCTTGGCAAAAACCTCGATTCAGGGAAATCAGCGTCCTTGACGAGAGCATCTCGAGTCGCGTCGACCCGTAGAGAAATCAGTGTCTTTGCAAGAATACCTCGATTCGTCTTAACCCCAGGGAAATCAGTGTCCTTGGTAAAATACCTCGATTCGGGGAAATCAGCGTCCTTGACGAGAGCATTTCGATTCGCGTCGACCCGCAGAGAAATCAGTGTCTCTACAGGATTCGAACACGACAATCAACCTCGGGGCCATGGAAAAGCCCCTAATTCCAAATCTCGAAGGTTCACAGAAAGCCTAGAGACTATCACGGAGCCGCGGCAAAGTTCCCAGTTCCATGACTCGGCGGTGCACAGAAAACCGAGAATCAATCCTGACCCTGTGGAAAACGGCCAAAGTCAACCCTCGACCTCCCCGTCGAAGCAATGCTTTGACTCGAGTGCAGGTCAACTCATCAATCATTTACGAGTCCTCTCGACTTGTAAGGAAGAAAATTCTCTTGTGAGATCCTTACAACTCTCAAGAGAAAGCACACTTAGAAATCCTCACGATTCTTAAGGAGAAATTACACCTACGGGATCCTCTCGACTCGTAGGGAGAAAAGTCTTTATGAGACCCCCACGGCACATAAAGTTGAAAATTCTTAGGCGGCAGATCTGAACCTGTTTCCTAAGCCATTACTGCTCTACAATCAAGATAGTCCATCTGCAGGCCACATTAGCCAAAGCCACATTCGCCAAGGAAATAAAGAAGCTACTTACGGGTCCTCACGATTCGTAAGGAACAATACCTAAGTGAGATCCTTACGACTCACGGAGGCGATGAACACATAGAAATCCTCACGATTTCTAGGGAGAATATGCACCTATGAGATCCTCTCGACTTGTAGGGAGAAAAAACCTTCTTGAGACCCTTACGGCTCATGAAGATGAAAAGTCTTAGGCTATAAGGACCCTAAACTTGTCTCCTAAGCCCTCAATTCTATAGCCATGCATAACTCTGCACTATTTCACCCACATACATGCTTACGTGGGCAAAGTAGTGGGGGGCATTTGTTCCCGCCAAAATTATCGGCCAAGAGCTACTTGTCCCCTTGCGAAAAAGGGGAGAATCCTCAAAAAAAGCAGGCATCACATGCTCACACGTGACCAGACCTCACATGCAGACACGTGACTTTTTATGAGCAAAGTCTACCTGTGCCTGAAAGCCTAATTGGTGGGGTCACGTGCCAACCAACACGTGACCGGGCCTCACGTGTAGACACGTGACTTTTTATGAGCAGAGTCTATCCACGCCTGAAAGCCTAATTGATGGGGTCACGTGCCAACACGTGATGGGTTCCTAAGATCTCTGAACCAATAGACTTAAATTCTAATTTAATACTTTATCAAATGGGGTCACGTGCCAACACGTGATAAACTCCTAAACCATCTGAACTAATAGAATTAAATTCTAATTAGGAGGGAATCAAAAACCCTAATTGGAAAAATATTTCTCTGGATCTTTCCAAACAAAAAGATTGCACTTTGTAAAGCGGAGCACCGTTGGATTAAAAATCCAATGGTGATTAAAAATCACCAGTTTATAGAAAGATTCCACATAAGGAAATATTTTCCTGAAATCTGCCAGGAACAACAAATAAAATATCTTTTGGATTAAAATCCAATGGTGAATAAAATTCACCGAGTGATCTAAAAGATCATGTTGGTTACAAAATCAATGAAAGATCGACTAAACAAACTGATTCTTTTCTTTCTCCTATAAATAGGAGCCAAGAAGAAGAAAAAAAGGGGAGATATAACAACAGGGCGAAAAAGAAGAAGAGAATTTAATTCTCCAGAGAGAAAAGAAGATTTCCTCAGAAGAGAAAGAAACCCTAGGTGAGAAAGGGAAAGAGATCATAAGATCCACAAAATAAAAAGAGAATTTAATTCTCAAACTAAGAGTTTAACTCTTCTGAATAAGAACTTATTTCTTCCTTTGGTTGAAGGTCTGCAGAAGCAGATTTCCCCACAAGATGAGAATTTAATTCTCATCGGGGAGATTTTGCCATGCAGATCTAAAACCTATGAGAAGACCTAAGTTCAGAGAATTATATTCTCCAACAAGATACTTAGGAATTTAATTCCTCCAACAGAGACAGGGTTTAACCCTTAAAACAAGAACTTAGTTCTTCTTCATGGTTGAAGATCTGCAGAAGCAGATCTACCATAAGTTGAGAATTTAATTCTCATCAGGGAGATTCTGCCATGCAAATCCAGAACTTTGTGGGAGAGTTGGGTTTAAAGAATTTAATTCTTCCACATACATATGAATTTAATTCCTCTAAACAAAATTAGAGTTTAACCCTACAAAAAAATTTAATTCTTAAACAAGGGACTTAAAACTCACCATGCACGTAAAGAAGTTAGTATCCAACCTGATCACGTGGCAACACATGACCCTCCCTTGAATGATCAGAAAAGAATAAACAAGATCGGGTCACATGCTCCCATGTAACCCTTGAACAAACTTCTCAAAATAAAGGCAGAATAGACTTTGGGCGCCCTCATGTGTCCCCACGTGACCCCTGACAAACACCTCTTTAAAAAAGAGAAGATGGAAAGAACTGAAGGATTAAAATCCAATGCATGGGTGCCCTCACGTGTCCCCATGTGACCCCGAGCAAATCCCTTTAATATCCAGTGCATGGATACCCATCACGTGCCCACACGTGATGGCCATGAAGACTTAAGTGTTTAACACTTATTTGAATATTCTGAGAATAAAATAAAAGAAGCTTAGCCCAATCCTAGGGCGCCTCACGTGACCCCACGTGAGCGCTTCACTTTTAGTGTTTAACACTATTTTAAGCATTTTATCCCTAGTGTTTAAACACTATGCATCATGTGGGAACACGTGACCGTCAGATATGTGCTAGTGTTTAACACTATATGCAAAATAGTCTTATCCCAAATCGGCTAAGTCTTCCAAAGGAAAGACTCCCCTTTGACTGAATCTCAAATACACTCCTGTCTTACAAAATTGGTAATCTCATATGACATTCAAAGTAAAACCCAGAGCCTTTCAACCAAAATTGGTTCAAGGGTACATCTCTTCACTCCTCTGATATTTGTCGTTGTAATCCTTCAACGTCTTCAGAGAGGTGATGGGTCCCGACAACCAGACGTTCTATGGACTGTGGGGTCCTTAAGCCCATGGACTATGATGTCCTTGACCTTGGACTGTGGGGTCCTTAAGTCCATGGACTATGATGTCCTTAACCTTCGACCGCAAAGTCCCTAAACTAAAACAATAGAGTTCAAATGCTCTTTTGTTAGATCTAAATGATCCTGTTAAGTAGATCATAGTCTAAAATTATACTAACATATCCTTAATAAATCGTTAAGTTGATCTTAGTCTAAAATTAGACTAACGTATCCTTAGCAAACGTTTAAGTTGATCTTAGTCTCAAATGAGACTAACGTATCCTTAAATCCAAACCAAAACCCAAATCTAAGAGAATACGGATTTGGATTAATCCACACCCTACGGGCGACAACATAAATTAGTCTCCGTATACAATCCACGGGCAACCAAAAACAAAAACAAACACACACGACACGAAGTGACCATCTGGAGAAGGAGAAAGTGGTTACCGCGATGCGGTAGCGTAATTAACCGCAAGGGCTTGCGCCTGCAGGGAAGAGCGTCCCCACAATCAAAAACCCCTCACAATGAGGGGGAACTGACGAAGTCTGCTATATCGGCCGCATCCGTCTAAACCTTCGATACATGGTGTCATAAATCAACTTGGCATCTTCGGAGAGGTGGACGGATAAAACCAAATAGCATCTGCCCCAAAATTCAGGCCTGACGTCCCAACGTCCCGGTCGCGTCTTTTGGCGGAGAACATAGGGTTTCAGCTCTCTACCTATAAGTAGCCCAGTTTTGTGCCAAGTAAAGGATGCTTCTTTTTAGTTAGATTTTAGTGTAGGTTAGTTTGTATCTTCTTCTTCCTCTTCATCTATTCTCCATTAAAGTGTAGTGAGAGCTCTTGAGTGGAAAATCAATGAAGATGATGTTTTTATTCAACTTGTATCTTTTAATTCTTGTATTGTAATTTTAATTTAATTTTATTTCTTGTTGTTAAGTAGTTGTTGTTATTTCATTACTTGTTTTATTTTCCTTCCCTTCTTATCCGTATTATTTTCAAGCCATGATACTCGACGGAGTTCCTTGCTTAGGTGAGGACCCAAGTAGTTAGCTTGTAAAACCGTATTTTTCTTTCTTTATTTGCTTCTTTCTTGCTTTGTTTTCTTCTCATTTTCATATGTGAATAGTTTCCACTTGTTAGGGGCTAAGGAAGGTTTGTATGAGGGACGGAAAAATCCCATGTGCTTCTCTTCACCAAACATCCTAAAAAGAGCCTAAACCAAACAAACGCAACCCCCTCACTTAGGCACGCTATACGTGACATATAGCCGCAACCTAAGTCGAGAAGTCTTTTGGACGCACTACAACGTGACATGTAGTTGTGACCCAATTGGATACATGGTTGTGGTTGTTTGGTCTAGGGATGGATATAAGTGCAAGTAGCGGACGGATAAGGGGCACTAGGAATGGATTTAGCATTGGAAAGCTTGCTTAAACTCACAAATCTCATTCCTATGTCCTCCTAATCCCCGCTACTTTCTTTTATCCCAACTTCATTTTAAGATTGGTAAAAGAAGAGCACAAGACTAATCCTAACTCTACCCACCAACCTTAACCCTAACAAGCTTACTCGAAAATAAATACGACACTTAGGATAGAATTGAACATAACACATATACATTCTTGAATTGACTCATCTAAAATAAGAACGGATATACAACCATCTCCCTGCGGACGACCCGAACTCAACCGGCTAGCAGCAAAGCGACACCGTCTTGATTGCGGTAAGTAGAACAAATAGGACATGGCTGTAACATTTCAGAAAAATAAAATATTATTTTTGGGAAGTTATATAATTAAATAATAAATATTATGAATATTTTTATAATGCGGTATAATTAAATACCGATAAATTGGGAAATATTTGGAAAATTATAGGAATTATTGAAATGAGGGTGTTTTATATGATTTAAGAAAATTATAAATTCTTTATCATTAATTATATTCCATTTTAATGCTAATCGCGATTAAAAATCACTAATCGTGCATTAAGCTTGATTTGTGCACATGACATGCATCATGTCAAATTACACATTGTTACACTTTTCTACCATGTCTTTTTTCTTTATTTTCTCATGCATGGCTTTGTTTAATGAGAAGAGAAAAGAAAATAAAAGAAGAGAAAAGAAAATAAAGGAAAAGAAAAGAAAAAAAAAGAATAAACAATATGGTATGGGCATGAGAGAGAAGAAAGGGTGAGGGGTCTTGTGTGGACCATGGCTTTTTCCCCTTCATTATTTCCTCTATCTTTTTCCCACTTCATCTCCCATGGCTGCCCTCTCCCTTCACCTCCACTCCACCCCTCACTTCATCATCAAAAACTCATCAAAACATCATCTTCATTTCATTAAAATTGTGCACAAGCTCACTACAAGCACTTTGGACCAAGAAAGTTTGGATTTTGGAGACTTGGGGAAACTCAAGAAAATTCTTGAGTTGTCAAATGAGGTATTTTCTTTACCATTAGCATTGTATTTGTTTCACTTTAGTATCCATACAAGTTTAGAAGTGTTTTAGCGGTGTTTGGTGAGGTTTGAAAATTCCAAGAAGAGGTTAGGGCTTTTATGAATTGTGAAGTGTAAATTGAGCTTAGTAGAGACCATGCAACCCTGTGATTGTATATTGGGCTAAACCATAGACTAGAACCCCAAATCCCAAACTTAGAAACCCCGATATCAGATTTGTTTTGGAATTGTGATGATATATTGACATCTGCTATGACCCTGGGCACCTGAAAATATTTTAGCGAACACAGTGAGACAAGCAGGCAATCTAGAAGCTAACCTAGAGACCTGAGCCCCAACCCCTCAGTACAGGCCGCAGATTTATTCTATCTGGCCGCAATTTTCGGATAGGGCAGAGAGGATTAGGGTGGTGTTTGGTTCATGGCTCATTCATCAGTAAACTATACCCTCCACATATGCAAATTTGGCTAATTTCACCTAGGGTAAAATCTGGAAGTGTTATGAAAAGTTTCTGATTTCGTATTGCGGATTTTAATGAATTGGGATTTGGTATTTGATATTGAGTTCCGTCGTCTGATGTTTGTACGTCAGCGACGGGGGTTGTTTGGTAGTTTTGCAGACGTAGGTTATAGGTTCTAACCTATAAGCGATTCGCGTGCCGTTCTGGTTTCGTGCGTGATTTCTGTTTATGATTCTATATATGTATATATGTAGGTACCCCCACATGGATTTCGTGACAACGAGGATGAGCGTAACGTCATCGACTCCAGCAAGCGAGGATAAAGGTGAGTAGATATATATCTACGGGGAAAGTCGGGTGGATGGCGTATAGCACCCCCGCAGTTCGTAGTGTAGCCTATGATATATCTTGTATATCTACGATACTATGTGTTATGTGAAACGTTTATGATTATCAAGATAGGTTTTAGGTGTCCATGGGTTATTTTTAGTGTAATTAGAAGTAACTTAGTTTAGCTTCTTAGTCGCGAACCCTAGAGTAAAAATTACACCCACATGCACACACACACGCATACATTTGATTTACCTATGCGTATATGGGGATACACACACACACACATATGTATGTGAGTATGTGTATATATATGTATATATATGTATATGTATATATATACTTGGATATGAGGATAGTATATGGTACTTGGAGATGAGTCGATGAGTCGATGAGTCGATGAGATTGGGCATGGTGCCACGAGATCGGTGATATGATTTGGTTCGTATTATGAAATACGATATGATGTTATAGCGGGTCCTTAGGCGATGTGTTTTCATACAAACGCATATATATGTTGATGGTATCAGTATGTACTAGACTTTAGATCAGTACCCACAGTTCATGATATGTGATGATAAGGATACCGGATGAAAAAAGAGATAAATGTGATATTCGACCCGTACCCAGATTTGGGATGCTGTACAATGGATTTACCATACGAGATATAATTATGATGATAGATCCGCATTCTTGACTCGAGGATGTCATATTATATATATTGTATCGTACGTGATACTATTGAGGCGGGATCACCGACTACTAGATATATTTATCGACTCAGACTTAGGTGGTTTTCCTTACCCTTTCGACTAGTCTGTTAGTTTAGTCCTGTAGTTTACTTGTAGATGTTAGACTGGACTCGAGTCATACTTATTTCAAAACTAACGAATCGTCAGTATTTTAAAGACAAGCCAAGAGATTCTACGGATATTTCAAAGGACGCACCTTTTCTTAAAAACACCGTAGCCCTATTTTCAAAACATCACGATTCGTGCTATTTCATTGCCAAACGGTATGACTCGCGTATATTAATGTAGATTCTTTATTGTTATGTTATTATTCATGTTTCGCATATTCTTGCTGTTCGTGTCGCATTACATGTTTATTGTGTTTTCATTAGTTATTATTAAAATAATACTGTCGGGACACCAGCACCATTACCGACGATGCCTATGCTCCACATACACCTGCCTACCGGCTCACACACATCATCATCGGTAATTTCCATGTCACGTACATATTAGAAAACACTATTCATTAGTATAAATTGCTAGCCGATAGTTGCGACATAGTACTAGTACGCTTGCTTTTATATAATAGCTTAGCCATTTCATTTATTACTGTGATATCTCATGCATGTGTATTTTCATTTGTCATGCAATATTATGGAACATATTACCGGCATTTCATTGTTTATTTACCCTTGAGATTGGGATTTCGGATTTCCATGAGATTTATGGATTTGGAGAAACCGCAAGAATTTTATAAACAGATTATCATTTCTAAAGATAAAATTTACGGTTTTCTCATAATATGATTTGAGAGATATCCACCATGAGTTTTCTCGGCTCTTGAGCGATATCATACACCCGATTCGATGAGGAAGAGGAACAATCTGTGGGTGCATGGTGGACCCAGTGTGGTACCCTGGGGCAAGATGGTCGCAGATGATGGCGTTGAGCCTGGCAGGGGAGCACTACCGACCGGTGATTTTATATTGAACCGACGGATAACCGGAGGATACCGATCGGAGTATGGGCCAGTCCGGATAGCCGAAGCCCTAGATACTAAGATTTGATGATATAGGCCAGTCCGGATTGCCGGAGCCTGAGATATTGGGATATTGGGATTTATATATATTTTGTGTCGATGCTAGACACTGATTCCCTGTTGATTTCATTGATGATACTTCGATTTAATTATACAGATATCTCACTGAGATAAGAAAACAGTTTTCTCATTTAGATGTATTCTATTTTTATGCATTCATACATCAAATATATGATATGTTGCTACCTGAGGCACTGACACGAGCACTCGGTATTACACTTATGTATAGATGTTTACCCTTACCATTTTATCATGCTTCATGCCATATTATTTGAGGATATTAGTGATCGTATGACCTAGAATTGAGTCATACATATGATTTCTGTTTGGTGATGTTTTCTATTCACGAGTTGGCAAATCACCCCAGTTGTGCCACAGTTTCTTGCAGGTTTTGCCGTACAAGTTTCCTTGGCGGCTTTGCTGGCACACTGCTTCCTTCCGGGTGATTGCTTTGGTAGGCGGGTTCACTCGCATCGTGACCACCATTGTACCTTTTATTATATTTCAGTTATATCTAGTAAACTCCATCAACCAGACTTGTATATTTATAACCTTAGAAGACCAGTTGTATATTCTTTCGACCTTAGAGTCGCGGTTGTATTATTATGGTTTTCTTGATGATTTTGAGTTTTCTTTTGAGTTTTGATCCTCGCCCTTCGGCGTTGTATATTATATTGCTTGCGTGGTTGTGACCGCCATTTGGCGAAGAGCTAGCTCCCGTTTGGGGATGCGTTTATTCATATTATGCATGTTGTACCCTTTTGGGGCCAACATTTACAAAGGAAACTCTGCTGAAATATTCAGAAAAGACTTGAGGTTTTAAAAATGCAATACTTCGGCTTACAATATTAAACTAATTTCTTTAAAACTAAACTTTTCATTCTTTCTTATTTTAAATGGTTTTGATTTCTGGAATTTTTTGGCTTACTTGAATTAGATGGGGTCCTATAGATTTCATATGATTCAAGTGCCAGTCATGTGCCATTTCGGGTCGTAACAAAGGCATACTTGTTGGGAATTCACCTGCGCACGCAAACGCGCATGTTTTGGAAATGGAAACGTTTTAAGGAAATGGATTGCGCACGCGAGCTCGTTCTCGTTTTAAAATTTATAAACCGCAAGTGCGCGCCGTGTAGTAGCAAGCTGGAAGGTACGGGTCGATCCGCAGGGAATTGTGTATTAGGTCTTGTTGTTTAAGATTGAACAAATAATGAATGGTTTGGTTTGTCACAAAAAATGAAAGAATACGAAACAAAGAAAAGCAAGCAAAGAAGGAAGTGGTTGTGGCTTTGGCTTAGAAGGTCGAATCGCGATGATTTTTTCGACGCTCCCTTGATCATGAGTTGTCCGTCCTTACGTCGATCCCGGCATGAAGCATGACTTATCAATGTGGTTGCGAAGCACAAATCATCAAATTCCGATATTCGATGCAAATACGAAATGATTCCGTTACGTTCTTACTTACCATTTTTATGTCGAGGCATGATGTATCAATACTAGGCACACGGGTTAGCAAGCATACAATATCAATACACATCAATTTGCAAATAAGAAGTAAAAGTAGGTGTTACACTTGCCAAGTAGGTTGGTGAGAGTATATGGTATTTGCTTGAATGAAAGGTGTCAAGAAACATAAGCACTATATCATATCTCAACTACCTAATAAGTTTAACACACAATTGATTTTAAGCTTAACCTTGCAAATGGTGATATGAAGGAATAAGATATGAGATAAAGGTTACAAATAACCATCAAAATCATCATATCATATCGAACACTTCCATTTAGCAATCTTAAGCTTACAATCAAAATTAAGCACTTTTAACAATCACAAGAGGAGGAGGAGGCAAAGCCTTTCATCTCATTTACTCACCATTACCACAAACAAAGAAGATTAGTTACACATAATAATGAAAAGAAAAGCAAAGCAAGTAAAGAAAAGAAAGCAAATAACAAAGCAATACATTAACACTTGAAGTTGAGGTACAAGATATTGGTAACTTGTTCAACCTCCATAATGAAGCTCTCAAGAGAAAGATTCAAGAGGGAAGAAGAAGAAAAGACCAAGTTAAAGCCCACTCACTCTCAAACCTGAACCAAAAACAAAAGAAAACAAAAAAAGGATATACTATGTAAGTATGTCAGACTATGAGAGAGACCTTCCCTTGCTCACTGATCTGGCTTTTATAGGCACCAAAAAAGATTAAACAAGTAATAGAAATAAGGTGATATGACTGCAAGGGAGGGACAGAAGAAATATGGGGACAAATGGGGCAAGGGGGCCGGTGAGCTCGGATCATATGGGCATGTCCCCGGGTCACATCCGAGCAATGAGGCTCGTATTGATGTGGTGGTCTCTTGTCAACTCCAATATCATCCCGGTGCTGTTTGTTTTCTTTGTAGAAGGTTCTATTGTACCCAGTAGTTTTGGAGGGAAATCAAACTTTTAACTCACATCACAACTTTTTGCATTTATTACCCATCACACCCACATATGCCCACTAGTTGCATAATTTGTGTACCAAGGCAGCCCCACCATAGTCCAAGTCATCAAAGAGCTATATGCACACTTTTGTTGTGTTGGACCAAGATTGTGTACACATATTTATTGCAAAAGTGCTCTTTGGATATCGGTCGGTTCTCTGTTCTGATTGCAGTGTCGGCTCCCAAACTCTATATCCGTGATATTGAGTGTGTTTTCAATGTTGTATCATGAATACTTGTAATTTGTAATTACTAAGCAGACATTGATTAATAGTACTGATATATCACAAAATAGATAATGAATGAGTGGTATCAAAATGCAATTTTCTGAGATGAACAAATACACCCAAACTTATCTTTTGCTCGTCCCGAGCAAAACAAAAAAAATCCTAACCTCACTTTCGCAGGGAACGCGATTGCACTGAGCATGTGCAACAAGCCGTTAAACCTCTAGTGTCCCAAGTAGGAGGAGTGTTGTCTCCTGAGAGTTTTCAGCGGATTACACCCATAAAATCCAGTCAAGTTAGCATCGTGGAGAAACTGTTGATTCTAATTTTTATGTTAAGAATTAGAGTTAGAAGTTCTATTACCCAAGTTAGAAACGTTAAACCCTATTTTTCACTCCTACATTTTTCTTTAACATAAGCCTATACGTGTCTTTACGTGATTGTGCCAATAGTGTCCATAAGGTTTTAAGAACTTTGATTAGGGTCATCATGTCATAAATATGGATCAGGATAGACTTCTAAAGGATCACACGAGTTTGAAAGGAGTTAATATTTTCTCAAATTTATTCTCCAGTTAGGTTTCAAGTCAGAATATATATATTTTTAACAGAGAACCTAAGTCTTATTTTTCACTCCTACCTTTCACCTGTTGTTGTTCATACACACCTTTTGTTATCGTGCAAAACGTTTTTTTTATAAATACACCTTCATATCTCCGCGAAAAAACTGTTTTAATAGAAAATTGATCTCCGCCAAGATTATTCTCCCACAAAGAACCATGAGGAATTTTAACTTGGAGAGAACACTTTCTTAGCTTGCTTTATTTGGCGATTGGAAACTTAGCGAGTTTTGGTTCAATGACTCCCAAACCAGATGGTTTTAGGGCATTAGGTGTGAAGACACCCCAAGGATTTAATTACCCAAGTTACTAAGGCCACAAAACAAAAGACTCATTTTATTTTAAAATATTCTGAACTCAGTGAAAACGGAGATATAGCCAGCTTTTCTTTTAAATCCGAAGACGTTACATGTGGATAAGGTGTGTAATTACTCCAATATGGTTCCAGATGGGTTATTTTTCAGACATATAATTTCTATTAAAACATCAATAAAATTCTTCATATCTACTTCACTGTATGAACTATTCTTGATATTTGCTTAACTCAGAACAAACCTGCTTAATCCTAACGATGTTTATCAATTTTAAAAATTTTTTCAGACATATCGGACATTTATCAAATTCTTAAAACACATATGACACGTGTAAAGTGTTATAAAAGACGTATATCACCTATGGTTAAACACAAGGGAGGGTTATTTTTCGGGTCGTCAATCTCACAACAAGGATTTAGTTATTTCTAACCTATCAACCAAACCGTCAGACTTCGAGTCTAAGTTCCTTCGCTAGCTAACATGACAGTTTTTATATTTTGAAGAAATTTTCAATTTTTATATGTTTTTCAATACAATACAATACAAAAGCAGATATGAAATGCGACTACATGCAAAGAAAAGAAAAATACATAATGTAAGTGCTAAAATGCAGTAAATATGCATATGAAAACTATATGCAGATACAAAATGCAACCAAAACAGATCCACCCCTAAACTAAATATGACGATGTCCTCATCGTCGCTTGGCCTTGCCCTTGGTTCTGCTGCTCCCGCTTGCTTCTTCTTGGTTTGCTAATATCTGGCTGAGTTGTTCTTTTATCTCCTTGTTCTGCCCGATCAAAGTTTTGATGCCACGGACCTCCATCCTGTGTAATTCATAGGGATCTGTCAGAACGACCTCTCCCAAGTAAATCTCTGAGGAAGTCTGCGGTGCCGCATGCTTGCTGGGGTCAATCGGTGACCAAATCTGCTGCTTACTCCCGCCGTCCGTATAGCCTAGTGAGATCCTTTCTATCTTCACCGGGACGGTGTCATACATCATGAGGCAGGCTGCGAAATCATCGTCCTCCATGTAGTAGCGACAAATTTGGGAGACGAAGACGGGAAGTAACGATTTGTGCAGCGACACTTTCCTTGATTGTGGCAAACAGCATGCTCGCCATGCAAAATTGATAATCCTCGGTCATTAAACAATGAACCATGTGCTCCACAATCGCTAGAAAAGATGAAACTCGAGCGATCCCCTTGACGTTACGGTAAGCCCAGTGGCAAGCTGTATAGGCGTTTCTATAAATCTGCTGGGTATTTACCCCATCATCTCGTAATTCACACCGTGTACCAATGATCGTTCTATATTGGGAAAGCTCTAATGGTCTTTGAAAACCAGGTCGGATCTGAATGTTGGTGACATTGGATATCGTATCAGCTGAAAATACCCTCCGTCTACCCTGAAAGTGAAATCGAATGCGATCCTGGAGTTTTTCACCATTTCTAAGAGCGTCGTAGAACTTATCTACCAAATGTTCACAAGAACATAATCCCTCTTACCTATACAGCAAAAACACCCACCCCAACTGTCGGATAACATCATGAAAATAGCTCCCGAACAACTCATGGGTGAATACATCGACAAAATTTTGCTCTAATTCAAAAATGGCCATGATCTGTGGGTTGGTGAAGTTTGCAGAAAATTTAAACAGTGCAGGAGACTGGGGAAGAGAAGATCTTACATCTCTGACAAAGGAAAACGACGATTGGAGGTAGTACGGCCGGCCTCGCCGGAATTTTGAAGGGACTCATCGGTCAGATTTCGAGAGATCGGGGTAGGGTTTTGGAGGAATGTTGGGAGAGAGCAAAGGAAATTTCTAGATCTGTTTGAGTAGTGAGGAGAAAGGGTCGGAGTCAGGGGTCTGTTGATTTATAATGGACATTTTACAAAACCCCCCTAACAAAAAGAAACCCCCACTTTTTTACAATTTTACTGAAACTAAAAGTTAAATCATTGCTGTCCCAAAAATTTAGCACTCACCCCCTAACGGGCGAGATCTTATTTTCAAAAAAAACTAAGAAAAACAAAGATTAATTACAGTATTCACAAGTTAAACGACATTGTTAGTCCAGAAATTAATACCAGCCATAAAAAAAATTATCGATATAATGCAAGGGCTGGTAAAAGAATACATATATAAAAAATAAAAAGAAAAAATATGTTAGCTGTTAGTGAAGGGCATGGGTGTGTAAAAGTAGGGATCAGAAGACGCTGAAGGTGAAGATAAAATTTTGAAGAGGCAAAAGAATTGTTGTTTGAATGAATTGAATTTTCAAGAAGAATGTCTTGAGTTTCGGAGTGAAGCTTGTTTAAAAACTGGAGTTCATCCGCCAAAAAATTGGAAAAGGAAAGGTTCATGGGATGATCCCAAATTGTTCCTAACTCAAACTCACAAAGAATATCCAGCTCATCCGCAAATATTTTCTCAAAAATCTGTATGAAAGACCGTTTTTCCAGTCTGTCTTCCTCCCTATGATTTTCCACAATCCTATTCTTATCACTATGGTTTTCTAATTCTCCCAATACAATTTCTTCTTCATCACATTCAAAAGTGGGTAGGTATATGTCATCTAAAAAAGTAAGTTCCCACACTAACTTTTCTTCTGAAACAATATCACATGGTGATACAAAAATTATGGGTTCCTGATCAATGATTTCTTCTAACAATCTATCCAAACTATACCCGTCAAAATCACAAGCTTCCTCCTCTAAAATTGGAATGCAAAAATCAGTCGGAGGTTTTTCTTGTGTGTCCTGATAACACTTAGTCAATTCATTTGCATCGTCATCTATGAAATCATCAAATTTCAGTTGATCGTTTATCTTACTTGGGTGACTTCCTAGATGACAGATATTGACACTATGTGGTTCTAATTGACCGTGTTTGCTCTTTAGAATCACTATAGCTACATGCTCTTCAATTCTAGCCAAAAATTTAGCTTGAGCTTGAAACAATTGCTCAGACTGCTGTATAAGCAGGGCTAGCATAGCAGCTGTTTGATTCTCGACCGCAATCATCACTTCAATACCTCTCTAAAGCGGTCAACTTAGCATCCATCTCACCATCATTCCCTAAGGATGGGTTCGTTGTTTCAGGTAAGGAGGGTTGTGATGGTGGTGATGCTAAAGCAGTCAATCTGTTGACCTCTTTCTCTAAATCTTCAATTATTAGGTCTCTAATTGAAGTGGGACTGGGTTCAAGAGTGTTAGGTGGGTGACCGTTATCAAAAATCTGGGACGGTTGGTCACCCCCTAGAAAAGGACAATTTACATGAATGTGGGAAGAATCATCGCAATTTGAACAAATGAATTGGGACCGAGTATAAACAAAAGAATAAGAATCATGAAAAATTGAATTAAATTGTGTATTATCCATATTAACAAGAATTCACAAATATTACAAAAACAAAGAATATCATACCCCTAGCAGTTTTATGTTATGCTATGTCAACTAGACCTGCTCAAGAACCTGATTGTCGAAGTAAAATTGTGTCGAGAAACGGGCTTAAAATATACGAATCACGAAGCCAGGTAAGTGCAAGAGATAAGGGAAGGTTTTCCAACGCTTTCGCGAAGTTCCTTAATTAGATAACCCTTTCTCTTGAACACTTGTTTATACACCCCGTGAACGATATACCGTTAAACGGTATTTTAAACACAGTTAATTTCTCCTAATGAGCGTGAAGTCCTTAAAGTTAGAGTTCTAATAGGTTTTAAATTACTGTGGGTATGCAAGAATGCAGTTTTGTGATTTGTGGGCTACGGAAAAAGCTGATGAAATCCTTTACTGTATCTTGTTTGGACTTTTTGCCTTTAAATTTCCGTATTAAGATGCAGATGCGCAATCAATAAAAGAATTCAAGAATTCAATCAATAAAGCAGTTCTTTTTCATTTAGGTTTAAGCGCTGCAAAAAATACGGGTTAGTTCTCTATGCAATTGGTGGCAAGTTTGTGCGAAGAATCCTGCAGAAAATAGAAATATTGGAATGCGTCGGATTTGAGAAGAATGTGTTAGGAGATACGTACCGATGCGATTTGTGTTAAGAAACCCCTTTGAAGTGATTACGGGTATTTGAATGTTCGCTTGCGCGGGTCAAACAACCCGGATCTTTGGCACTATACTTCACTAACGTCTTGAAATTGAGTTTGAGCCTCGCTCAGCAAGATCGCTGGTCGTAATTCTTTAAAAACTGAAATGTCAGAAAAATATGATATTTAGTGTCAAAAAGCGATATATATGCCCCAATTCCTGCACACTCAAAATTATAAAAATCAAATAATACCACTAGAGTACTGTCTACACACTGGAGATCACACAAAAAGAAAAAAGAAAAAACACCCAGATTGGGCCAGCGAGATCGGAAATTTTACTGATGTCGCCGGCCAAATGATGAGTATTTGTGCTCGAATTTTGTGTGGATCTTTCAGGATATATTAGTAGTCTATTAATATACTTTGATTTTTAAGTTTGATTACAGAGTGATATCAGGCAGTAAAGAGAGAGAACAAAGAGTTGGCAAATTAGTGTTTGTTAGTTTTGAAAGAATTTTGAGTTAGAAGTTAATTTGTTAGTACGAACCAGAAATAACAATACCTAATGACTACAAAATCCCCGGCAACGGTGCCAAAAACTTTTTGGGAGTTCACCCGCGTGCGCAAACGCGTATGTTTTGGAAATGGAAACGTTTTAAGGAAATGGATTGCCCACACGAGCTCGTTCTCGTTTTAAAAATTTATAAACCGAAAGTGCACGGCGCGTTGTAGCAAGCCGGCAGGTACGGGCCGATCCTCAGCGAATTGTGTATTAGGTCTTGTTGTTTAAGGTTCAACAAATAACGAATGGTTTGGTTTGTCACAAAAAATGAAAGAATACGAAACAAAGAAAAGCAAGCAAAGAAGGAAGTGGCTGTGGCTTTGGCTTGGAAGGTCGAATCACGATGATTCTTTCGACGCTCTCTTGATCATGAGTTGTCCGTTCTTATGTCGATCCCGGCATGAAGCATGACTTGTCAATGCGGTTGCGAAGCACAAATCATCAAATTCCGATATTCGATGCAAATACGAAACAATTCCGTTACGTTCTTACTTACCATCTTTATGTCCAGGCATGATGTATCTATACTAAGCACACGGGTTAGCAAGTATACAACATCAATACACATCAATTTGTAAATAAGAAGTAAAAGTAGGTATTACACTTGCCAAGTAGGTTGGTGAGAGTATATGGTATATGCTTGAATGAATGGTGTCAAAAAACATAAGCAACATATTATATCTCAACTACCTAGTATGTTTAACACACAATTGATTCTAAGATTAACCTTGCAAATGGTGATATGAAGGAAAAGGATATGAGATAAAAGTTACAAATAACCATCAAAATTATCATATCATATCGAACACTTCCATTTAGCAATCTTTAGCATACAATCAAAATTAAGCAATTAAAATAATCACAAGAGGAGGAGGAGGCAAAGCCTTTCATCTCATTTCCTCACCATTACCACAACCAAAGAAGATTAGTTATACATAATAATGAGAAAAAAAGAAAAGCAAGTAAAGAAAAGAAAGCAAATAACAAAGCAATATATTAACACTTGAAGTTGAGGTACAAGATATCGGTAACTTGTTCAACCTCCATAATGAAGCTCTCAAGAGAAAGCTTCAAGAGGAAAGAAGAAGAAGAGACCAAGTTAAAGTCCACTCACTCTCAAGCCTAAACCTAAAACAAAAGAAAACAAAAAAAGGATATACTATGTGAGTATGTGAGACTATGAGAGAGACCTTCCCTTGCTCACTGATCTGGCTTTTATAGGCACCAAAAAAGATTAAACAAGTAATAAAAATAAAGTGATATGACTGCAAGGGAGGGACAGAAGAGTATTGGGACAAATGGGGCAAGGGAGGCCGGCGAGCTCGGATCATATGGGCATGTCGCCGGGTCACATCCGAGCAATGAGGCTCGTATTGATGTGGTGGTCTCTTGTGAACTCCAATATCATCCTGGTGCAGTTTGTTTTCTTTGTAGAAGCTTGTGTTGTACCCTGTAGTTTTGTAGGGAAATCAAACCTTTAACTCACATCACAACTTTTTGCATTTATTACCCATCACACCCACATGTGCCTACTAGTTGCATAATTCATCATTTGTGTGTGCCAAGGCAGCCCCACCATGGAATCAAAGAGATATGTGCACACTTGTGTTGTGTTGGACCAAAATTGTGTATACATGTTTATTGCAAAAGAGCTCTTTGGATATTGGTCGGTTCTCTGTTCTGATTGCTCTGTCGGCTCCCAAACGCTATATCCGTGATATTAAGTGTGTTTTTAATGTTTTATCATGAATACCTGTAATCTGTAATTACTGAGCAGACACTGATTAATAGTACCGATATATCACAAAATAGATAATAAATGAGCGGTATTAAAATGTAGTTTTCTGAGATGAACAATACTTCTGCTCGATCAATCAAATAGCGCCGTTGCCGGGGAGACGGAAACGTATTTTTTTTCTTGTCATTCGGGTTAATATTCTTTTTGTGTGTGTGTGTGTATAAATATAACAAAAAACCCTTTTTGTTATTTTTGATATTTTTTGTGTGCAAGTGTGCAGGCTATCTGGAGCAAGTACAGTAATCATTTAAGAAAACAGAGCATTTTATTTTGGATTAGAGAATAAAGGGAGTGCAGTGACCAAAGACGAAGCTCCAACTCCATAGTTTGACCGCGGAACCACGGTCAAAACAAGGATTTAGCGGCGGTTCCGCGGTTGTGTTGGGGCTTCTAAGCCTCAATTTTTTCCCATACTTTCTCTTTCCTTTTATCTTCTCTATGAACCCTATTGAACTGTATTTTATGCAGATTTCTTTGCACAGATTGCACCGCCGCCAATAATTTTTTTTGTTGTTTTAGATTTTGTTTGTTTATACGCTTTGCATATAAAAATACGGACATTAAGGGGCTTGAACACCAATTAGGATTGGGTGGGGATTTCATCACCCTTCCTAAGACCCCACAGATCATACAAAAGTATACGCATTATCTTGAGTTAATAAAAAATATCTAGACTAAACCAATAAGAACTTGTCACGCTCATTTAGGACAAGTGAAGATAGCGGAGAATCGGTCGTTTATCTAAACTTGACTTTGTGGTGCCTAGACTAGAAAAGTGAGGAGGTAATTTTAAAAGGCCCGTCTTATGGTGATTCGTGAGCGAAACCCTTTTTATCTCACTTGTGCTTACCTGGCTACAATTGGCAGTGAAGAGGTGATTCGAGGGTTATCCTGCAACTTGTCGCTTGGAAGTGTAGGAGCTGTCTAGTTGGACTTTGGAAACCCTAGCTCAAGGTGTTGTTTGTGCATATTGTGATTGTGATTATGCTTGTATAAAGTTTAGTCCTATAATTCCGTATTCTTTCAAAAACAAACAATTTCGAGAACTACAAAAACAAAAAAAAATTATAAAATTATAAAAATTCAATCACTTTCCACCCTTCCTACCTTTTCATAACATGGGTACCCCAAAACGACCAACTCTTGCTGAACTTTGGTACCCGCAATCAGACATTTCTTCATACGGTTCTTGCTTTGGTCGAACTTTGAATGATCCATCCATGCCCAAAATTTCGTTGAGAGATCGGATAGACGCGTCTAAGACAAACAATTGGACTCCGCAATCCACTTCGTATCAACTTTTTCAATCTCCCCCACCTTCTTACGTTGATACCCCTTTTGAGAGTCATGTTCTGACTCCAAGACCCATGTCCATTGCCGACAGAATCGAACAATCCCGTAGCCGATCTTTCACTCCTTTCACCACTTCCAATTCTTTTGATCAACAATTCCAATCACCTTCTTATCATATGTTGATCCTAATCCTGTCCAACCATTCAATTCCTATCAATCCTACCCGACTTTTACACCTTTCCTAGACATTGCTTCTAAACAGCCTTTTGCGAGTTTCAAGTATCCAAACGAGTTTGAATCTTTTACTGAAACCCCTTCACAAATCATGTCTAGTCTTGAACAAACTTTAGAAGAATTTCGGGTAGCGTCGTACGAATAGATGATGGATTTGAATGCATCCATGGCCGCCCTCATACAACCTAACGAACCAGCAGCTAGTTTCCAACTAGCTCTGCATTTTCCAATGTACGATGAGGCGATAGGACAGTTTGAGAATTTGAGTAGTGAGAGTGAGCAGTACACGCTTCTAAATCAAACCTACCCATTGCAAATTAAATTCCACAACTCCGGTTTCGAAAGTCTATCGAGTGTCCCTCGTGAATCACCAATTGAAGATAGTATGTTTGATGAGTTGTACGACTTTGTAGTGATTGAATTACCTGATTATGAAGGGACCCTGTCAAGTGAAACCACACCCAATCCCGTTGACTTCTACACCTCCATCCTAGAACCACAATTGATTGAAATCCATGCTTTTGATGAGGTGTCTGAGAATTTTGATTTTCACTTGATTGAGGATATCGACGTTTGGAATATTTTGGATGATGAACCCACAGTTTTGGATGAGTTTTTCTCATCAATTCATCATGTCCTTTCACTTCCGTGTAGGTTTCATCCCGAACCATTAATTGTTTTTCCCGAACTCCATATGTGTCTGGAAATTGTTGATGATGAATGCATGGATGAGCTGATTTTTGAGGAGAATTTTGAGGATAACATTGAGGATGAAGCAGTTTTACTGATGAGTCGGATTTTCCAATTCATCCTCTCTCTTTCATTGACTGTGTATACCCTCCTGAATCTTTAACCGATACCATTCCTCAATCACTCCCCTCCATCCATTCCATTGTTCCCACTTTACAAGACACTGTATCACTTTCATTTCCTGTGTCTGGTTCACCAAGTTCGGTCTACCCATATTTTCTTACGAATCTTGAGAGTTTTGACCCTATTTCTCAACGAGTTGAGAGATTAGTACAATCGCTTTTTACACATCGGTCATTACAAATTATACTAATTTATTCACTCCATTTTCACCCTCAAGTTCGTATTCTATTTCTTTCTTCCCTCCACCATTCTTCTCCTCCACTGAGACCGTACCTCGCTTCCATTCGTACAGGGTCTCGTGTTTTCTCCATTTATTTTCTCTACGCCTTCGTTCACCAACTGCTGCATTATCGCGATAAATTTTTTTAATGGTTTGTGCTAACTTTTGGCTGTGTAAGGCCTTGTATAGATAGATACTGTTTTCTTCCCCCTAACTCTCAACTTTAACGCTTAAACAGTGGCAACACTGTTTCACTTAAGTTTGGGGGGAACCTTTTTGTGTATATATATTTTTGGTTTGCTTTTTCTTTTGTAAAAAAATAATAATATAAAAAAACAAAAAAAAAACAGGGAAGCACGGACAATTTTGACTCTCTTGGTGTAGCCTGACAGTGAGGGCACTGTCAAGTTTAAGTTTGGGAGTGTGCTCAGTAAGCTTTCTACCTTCGCATTCATGTGTATATTTTGCATTTGCATACTTATTAAAAACCCACAAAAATCGAAAAAATTTCCAAAAACATAAAAACTTTGTCGTCATTTTAGCCAGTAGGGTAACTTATATTTTTATTCCGAAAATTTAGTTGATACGTTAGAAATAACTAAATCCTGGGCTTAGGAATTGAAAACCTTAAAAACAACCCTCCTTCTGTTTAATCTTGGTAAATATACGTCCTTGCATAATTTTTAGAAGTAGATAATCTTGAGTTCAGTTCTTGAGTTAAGTCGAGATAAAGGGAAAGTATTGAAAGTTTTATTGAAGGATAAGTCTGAAAAATAGTTCCTATTCTTAAGTCCAAATTTAGAAAGTTTATACCCTACAAACCGCACATACACGCATCTTGAAATTTGAGATAGCAGAGGATACCTAGATATACTCATGCCTGAAAACCTAGTATGAAAGAGAAAACGGTATTTAAAGCTAACCACCAAAAAAGCATCATTGAAAAATATATCCGGTCTCTAAAAAGAAAAAAAAAAGAAAAAAAGAGAATATATTATAAGACCTGGAAACTGCTATTTACGCTTTAAGCTCACACATTCAGTAATCGGCTGTTAGTACCTCAAGAAGCATTAATAATCGCATGAAAGTTGTGTGAGCAAAACCGTCCATCCATTAATGAAAAGAAGTAGTATTAGGTATTAAGGCAAGGGTACTATAGCTTGAATTGAATTCTTGTGTGTAGGGATGAAAATTTACACACATATGGGGGTAGACGATCGGTATTTGGAGGAAAGATAAGAATAAAGAATAAGACTTATGTTTTCCGTAAAGTTGATAAAAATTCTGGATTGGAGACTTCGCTTTAGAAGGAAAACTAAAGAGAAACCGAGATCTTTCTAAACTGTAACACGTATAGGATATGGGGTTGAATAAATAGGAGGTGTGAAATATAAGGGTTGGATATTTCTAATTTAAGATGATAGAGTTTCTAACTTAGATATTAAACTGTAGAAGTAGAATCAACGTTAACTTGTGAAACTAGCTTGACAGGATTTTGTGGGTTGTATCTGCTGAAAACCCTCAGGAGATAACACTCCTCCAACTAGGGACACCTAGAGGTTTAACGGCTTGTTGCATGAACTTAGTGCAATCGCGTTCCCTGCAAAATTAAGGTTAGGACTTTTTATGAATAATTGGTTTTGCTCGGGACGAGCAAAAGTTAAGTTTGTGGGTATTTGTTCACTCCAGAATATTGCATTTAATACCGCCCATTCTTCTGCTCGTTTATTTATAGGCAGGTGCTTTTGATCTGTGTTGCCACATATTTACAGGCTACAGGTTCCTAGTCCAAAATAATGCAAATCATACAAAATCTCCACAGTTACGACAAAATCCAGAACATCTGTTGCCGACAGATAAAATCCGGGTTCCAGCCATCTGTATCTGTCCAGTGCCACTTACCAGTTCAAGAGATAAGACAAAGAACAGTGGTCATTCGTGTCTCGGACAAGCACATAGCACGAGAGGGGTAGCACAAGATTCAATGGGTGCACGGAGCTCGAGAGAGATAAGGTCAAATGAATTAAAAGTGAAGCCATTTTGAACTATTGCAGATCTGAAGAAATTTTGGAAGCAATTTGTAATTTGGGACATGTAGAACAACTTAAGATAGAAACATAAGAAAGCACAGAAAAAGCGAGGAGCTAATTCCCCAAAACCGCGGCGGAACCGCGACCAAATGTTGGTTTTCGCGGCGGTTCTGCCGCGGACACGTGTCTTCTCCTGATGATATTTTGGGGGTAGTTTTGTCATTGTATTTGGGCTCAGAATTTAGCCCTAGGGTTTCAGCTCTCTGCCTATAAATAGCCCAGTTTTGTGCCAAGAAAAGGATGCTTCTTTCTATTTAGATTTTAGTGTAGGTTAGGTTGTATCTTCTTCTTCCTCTTCATCTATTCTCCATTAAAGTGTAGTGAGAGCACTTGAGTGGAAAATCAATGAAGATGAAGGTTTTTATTTAACATGTATATTTTAATTCTTGTATTGTAATTTTAATTCCCAGTGTAATTTTATTTTTTGTTGTTAATTAGTTGTTGTTATTTCTTTGCTTGTTTTATTTTCCTTCCCTTCTTATCCGTATTATTTTCAAGCCATGATACTCGACGGAGTTCCTTGCTTAGGTGAGGACCCAAATAGTTAGCTTGTAAAACCATATTTTTCCTTTCTTTCTTTGCTTCTTTCTTGCTTTGTTTTCTTTTCATTTTCATGTGTGAATAGTTTCCACTTGTTAGGGGCTATGGAAGGTTAGTATGAGGGACGGAAAAATTCCTTGTGCTTCTCTTCGCCAAACATCCTAAAAAGAGCCTAAACCAAACAAACATAACTCCCTCACTTAGGCATGCTATACGTGACATATAGCCGCGACCTAAGTCGAGAAGTCTTTTAGGCGCACTACAATGTGACATGTAGTTTTGACCGAATTGGATACATGGTTGCGGTTGTTCGGTCTAGGGTTGGAAATAAGCGCACGTAACGGACAGACAATGGGCACTAGGAATGGATTTAGCATTGGAAAGCTTGCTTAAACTCGCAAATCCCATTCCTATGTCTTCCTAATCCCCGCTACATTTTTTTATCCCAACTTCATTTTAAGATTGGCAAAAGAAGAGCACAAGACTAATCCTAACTCTACTAACCAACCTTAACCCTAACAAGCTTACTCTAATATAAATACGACACTTAGGATATAATTGAACATAACACTTATACATTCTTGAATTGACTCGTCTAAAACAAGAACGGACATACAACCATCTCCGTGCGGACGACCCGTACTCAACCGGCTAGCTGCAAAGCGACACCGTCTTGATTGCGGTAAGTAGAACAAATAGGACAAGGCGGAACGCATACTTCTGCTCGATCAATCAATATACATGGATTCCATCTCGGATCGCATAGCATCCAGCCACATCACCGAGTCTCTACTCATGATGGCTTGTTGATAACTAGTTGGCTCATCATCATCAATGATGCAATTCTCTCGATCCCCATCTATGAGAAAACCGTAGTATCTCTCGAGCGAATGAGACTGCCAACTAGGTCTACAGAGTGGCGTAGGTACGTCCGGTTCCATTGAAATCTCAGGTTCTACTAAGTCTTTAGTAATAGTTTGTGGTTCTGAAATTTCTTCCAGCTCAATTGCGCTCCCACTAATATCTTTTTCAAGAAGTTGAGTTTCCATAAAGCGGGCATAATGAGAAACAAAGAGTTTTTGTTTCTCAGCGTAATAGAAATAATACCCCGTTCAGTTCTTGGGGTATCTCATAAATTTACACAATACTGAACGTGCCTCGATCTTGTCCGGATGAACTTTTTTGACAAAAGCAGAATAACCCTATATCTTAAGATACTTAAGATTGGGTTTCTTCCCACTCCACATTTTATATGGAGTGGTAGGCACAGACTTAGTTGGAACCTTATTTAATAGGTATGTAGC
Source organism: Agapanthus africanus (assembly GCA_030015575.1). Taxonomy (NCBI): domain Eukaryota; kingdom Viridiplantae; phylum Streptophyta; class Magnoliopsida; order Asparagales; family Amaryllidaceae; genus Agapanthus; species Agapanthus africanus. Next base: position 460,637,920 of record CM057350.1, read on the forward strand.
AGATTCCAGTGCATAACTCTAGAAGGATGGTGGCAACTCAGCATTACTCATCATGGAATGCACTATATCAAGCTGGGTGCGATTCCGTCTTTCTGATATACCGTTGTGTTGTGGTGTGTATGAAGAAATAAGCTGAGAGAGAATTCCATTCTCTTTTAGATATTCCAGGAACTCGGCACTTAAGTATTCACCATCCCGATCAGATCGGAACATCTTGATACTTTTGCCGGTTTGCATTTCCGCTTCATTCTTATACAAATTCTCAAAGGCCTCGGATTTATGCTTCATCAAGAATACATATCCATACCTTGAGAAATCATCGGTAAAAGTAATGAAGTAGGAATAGACACTTTATGCATGCACAGACATTGGCCCACACACGTCACTATGTATGAATCCCAGGAGCTTAGTGGCTTTCTCTCTGTGTCCAGTGAACGGAGTTTTTGTCATCTTTCCTCTGATACATGATTGACAAATTGCAAATGATTGATATTCAAACGGATCTAAATATCCATCTTTATGCAACTTAGTTAATCGTGTATCATTGATATGACCAAGTCTACAATGCCATAAGAAAGCTTGATTTGATTCTGGAGCCTTTCTATTTAGCGTGTTTTGGATATTGAAAACTTGATATCGATTGAGAATGCATATTCTTTTATTCAGTGTACCCGACCCAATCATTTCCTGATTTAGGTGAATTTTTATGTCATTGCTTTCAAGTGCAAAATTATATCCTTCATTAGATAACAAAGATAAAGATATAATATTACATATCATACTGGGTACACCAAAGTAGTTATGTAACAACGAAATCTGTCCACTCGTCAATCCAAAGTGATATTCTTCTACTGCAACAGCATCCACACTGGTTCTGTTGCCAATCCTGAGGGTCATATCACCTTTCCTCAAAACTCTACGGTTTCTCAGTGCCTGCAAAGAATTACAGATGTGAGATCCTGATCTGGTATCCAATACTCATGAAGTAGAGTTAATAGAGAAATAGTTTTCAATCATGAACACACCTGAAGCCGAAACCGTAACTTGCTTCGTGTCCTGATTCTTGGCTTTTAAAGCTCGACAATTCTTCTTGCAATGTCCTTTCTTGTGACAGTAGAAGCACTCTTCCTTTGTGGCTGATCCCCCGATCTTTTACTTTCCCTTGCCCTGCACCTTCCGCACACCTTCTCTCGGTTTGGTGGGGGCCTTCTTTTTCTTCTCCTTGGCCTTAGTCTTGGATTTAGTAGAAGAAGATTCCCCAATAAACAGAGCGGGTGATTTTTTGGATTTCTTCAAGGTGCCCTCTGCCACCCTCAACATGTTGAGGAGCTCAGGAAGTGAAACTTTCAGCTTTTGCATATTGAAATTCAATATGAATTGGGCACAGGTGGAAGGTAGGGACTGCAGAATTAAGTCGGTATACAACTCATTCTCCAATATAGTTCCCAGGTTCGCTTGCTCTTCAATGAGAGTGATCATCTTCAGGACGTGGTCCCCAACAGATGATCCGATAGCCAATCTTGCTTGAGACAATTTCTTCGAGATCACATATTTTGCGATACGAGATTGCTCTCCATATAAATCTTTGGTATGGAGGAAGATGGAAGCAAGGTCCATCATCTCATGTCGCCTCTGATGTTCGTTATCCATGGAGGCCAGCATGAGGCACTTGGCTTTCACATAATCCAGATCCCAAGTCTTACGGACCTCAATGTCCACGACCGATGATGTCGGACTTGGAACAGGGGGGCTTTAGCCGTGAGGACGTATGAAACCTTATCATAAGTAAGGGCCATTTGGATCTTCCTCAGCCAGTCTTTATAGTTTGGTCCAGTCAGTTTGTTTTTATCTAGTATAAGCTTAAGTCCTGTTATGGTCGTTGCAATTAAGAAAGAGAGAAAAGAAATACTCACCATATGCTTTTGCAAGTTTAGATTGGTTATTAGTTTATCTAAACATGATGGCGCCCACTATTTCCTCAAATTCTCCTTCAAACCCTAAAAGAAGAATTATTCAGGATTAATCTCACCCTACAAATTCGCTTATCTTTTAGCCAGGCTAGTGTTGGTACTTCGAAGGGAGGCCCCCCGTGATTTCGCATGGACCCAATTAAATAACCTCGTTTACCCAGATCCGTAGCTCCATTAACACCTTTCTAGACACCTACTTGATTAGCTAATTGCAATGTGAAAAATTCTCCCGAAGAGTAGCGGATACTCACAGTAAGATCAGGACCCAACTATCATTGTGTGATAATTTTGAAGGAAGCCTACAAAAACTACCACACTCCAGAACGTATGCAACACTAGTAAGTTTCCTGTATGTTTGAAACACCCGATGTGGTTTTTGCCCTAAGCGCTTATAACCTTGATGAAGGTCAAAATATTATAAGTCGCAAGTCAAGTTCAACCTGTCATTATCCAGATTATTCTAGACCCATTCGTACAAGCCCTTGACGAAGGCCAAAACAGCTGTACGTCTGCCCTAAATTAATCCATCTATCTATGCTATAGATAAGCACCTACTAGCTACCAAACACTATGTCTTAGCGAAGGTCAAAACACATAGCATGAATACTAATAGATACCTATCTGAAATGACGGAGGGCTACGGCTGGTTTTGGCGAAAACCGTTAACGTAATGAACTTGATATAGTCGAAGGAACCAGATAGCTTTTGAAAAGGAGTGGTTTAAGGTCTGCTTTTAGAAGTTGTTTTTGAAGAAAACCGAGTGGTTTTGTAATTGTTCCAATGATGTCAGATATTAGGTTTATTACTTTGCATTAAGTGAGATTAATGTTGTCCAATCAATTAACCTTATCACACCACAAAAAGAACGAAAATAAAATGTACGTATATGCCACCCGCATTCGCCACGGGGCCCGTCATGCACCGTTAGGTTACTTAACTAATGGCAGAACGGGGGCAGGACTAGCATGGATGCAAAACATATACAACATTTATTTATACATATACATACATACATATATATATATATATATATCACAGGCATGATAAGCAACACAGATAGATATAAGCATCACAGAGAATGGAAAATGGATCAACTAGGAACATTTGCATTTCAATGAGCCACCTATGAAACACAGTCCTCCACGGTCGTGTTAATAGCCCAGTGTGAATCATCCTAGACCCCAACGAGTGCGGAAAGATACCCGCCAATCCTAGAATTGGGTGACCCGGGTCTCGACTCCTCGAGATGGCCACCGACTGATTCCTAGAACCCGGTAGCTTGTGCACTCCTCCTTGGGTCAAACCTAGATGTGGAAATGAAAAGTAATATATAGCTGGTGACTACATCCTCAACCCGGATGTGGCCCAATAAAAGAATATACATGAATTACGACATGAATTACAAATAATCTACTCACATCTCACATCCAGATTCATACCGGGCCATTCACACGACGATCCATGAAACCATTCGCATCCGTACATCACAAGATATGTGAAACCCCTTCTAATCGACATATAGCGATTAGAAGGCATTTATGAACACATATACACATCAATAAATCAAGTAAAGAAAACAATGATGTTAGAATTCCGTGCACAATTAGCGAACGAAACTAATTTTTCAAGACTTGAAAAACTGTCCACTCAAGTCACCAAAAATTTCGTTTTAAGCCAATCCGGGAGTCGAAACGAACTCGAAACCCGTCCGAATTTTCGCAGAGGCGAAGGGGATAAAATTAACTATCGATCCGGGGCCTCAAGAAGGGAGTGCCCACCCCCGAGGGCCACCATGAGGTGGCCCCCAAAGGCAGGCAAACTCGAGAGTACCCTTTTGGGGTGCTCTCGGGTCACCATCCCCCAAGGCCGCCTTTTAGTGGTCTTGGGGTTGGGCCTGGCCTTTGGTCACCCCGGGGTTTCCCTAGGATACCCATGCTTCCTCCTGCGGCTTCTCAGTTCAAACCGTAAGCCCGCGGGGTGTTCAAACATCTCAAAATTTCATTTTTAGGGACTGTTTTTATCGGCAGTTCGTGCGCGACAAAAACAGCGTATTTCAAACGTCGCTACGAGCTATCTAAGGATTATAGAGTGTCTCTGATACCATGTAAGTTTATGTCTCACACTCTACAGGGTTTGTATAGAGGCGGAATTAACAAAAAATAATTTTATTGCAAGCAACATCAACTAAACTTCCAAGATCGACCATAAGCCCTAGCTAGCAAATCTAACAAAGGTTCTAATCTACTATGAAGTGATTTATACCTTTGTATTCAAGTCCTTTAGGACTTATTATCCTCTTCTTAAGTTCCTCGTTTGTACGGATTGAGCTTGGTCCTCCTCATGTTGAAGAAAATCCACCCGAGAGTCTATGGTTTAAGCTCTAACCTCTAGAATGGGGTAACTAAAGTACCTATTTTGCTAATCAAGGTAGCTTAGGAGATGTAGAGAATGTTTATTGGATTAATTTGTCTTAATAACCCTAGATTTCTCAACTCATGAGAGTTTTTAGAGTTTGAGAAAGAAGAAGAGAGCAAAGGAGGAAAGAGAGTGCCAAGCGAAGAATGAGAGTGAAGAATGGCTAAGTGTTGATAACTATGAAGCATATCTTTTGAATAATAATTATAACAATAATACAACCATACTTCAATAGTCATCCAAAGTGAATGAGTCATCAAAGTAGGTATGCTTCAACCATGCTCTAATAACACCTCATTTCTCCACCTCATTATCCATTTGAATAAATGGATTAATCACAAATGAGGTGTCTTCATCTAGAAGCACTCTTGTGAAAATACAAGAATACCCCACACCGTATATATATACCCGTATTCATACAATGAATACCAAGAGATGAAAATAATACAATATTATAATACTAGAATGCGGCTTAACCCTAAGCCCGCTAGGATTATCCGTCCGATCAAAAATACGTATAGCTAGTACACGTATATGATCGAAACCCTGCACGTAAAACAATATGTCCTCTACATCGTTTTGCCTGAACCAGGAAAACTCTCTATGTGGGACTCTAAAGACTCGACAGTACGTTGGCAGTGGGTTTAACTACAAGCACGTCTGTGGCCTTAACTGTACGTAACGGCTACCCAGGTACCTGTCGAAAAGAAGGCCGAAGAGTAAACTCGTCTGAACTACTACTGAGCCTATCTGTCATGATCCAAAGTTTAGATGTGACCGGCACTTGGATTGTAAAATATCTAAAGATATCGACACAATCCGAGTAATCCAAAAACCGAGATCAAAAACCCTCTTTGAGGAACTTTAAGAAAAAATTAGTTTTTAAATAAAAATTTAAATTTTTAAGTATTTCGTATCATAACAGTAACTCCCTATTTAATTAATAATAACAGCAGTTATACAGTGTTTAATTAGGTTGAACGCCTAATTGGGACCAACGATGCCAACAACGGAAATCAATACACAATTATAATACGACATCAAAGAAAAATCTCAGACGTATGTACAAGAAATATCATTATTACAACAAACGGTCTCATATGTCGAAATAATATACATATAACTATATATCATTCTAAGTCATTATACAGGGTCTGATAGAGGAACTCTAGATTCAATATACAATACCAAAAGAGGAGGTTACTACATAGGTAACCCACCTAGCAAAAAGAGCGATAAACTGATAAGTTGATCTGTCTGCTGCTATACGTCCACTCGACTCCTGCAAGAAACTGTGGCACAACGGGGTGAGTTGCCAACTCAGTGAATAAAACTAACATATATCGGCTGATAATGTAAGTATACCGAACTAGAACTAATATCAACAATGATGAATGTGATACATAATAACAGGTGGAAGCATGAATATGTACTATTCAATGTATAAATCAAAACTGAAATCTCATCAATTATTTTCGAAATAAGGTTCATTTTCTTCCCGTGTCCAAAATCGACACAAATCTTCAGTGTTTCATCAGGCATAGTTCGCCGAACGATCCTGTCAATCAAATAACACCGGTCGGTATTACACAGATATCTGCCGTGTTTACCACTAACTCCGGTATCGAGTATCCTCGTTAGGATCCCAGCCTATAATGCGGCTCTCCTGCCCCTCGGCCTCGACCGGGTCCACCATGAATCCAGCTGTATAGCTACCCCACTCAGCCCGGATATACGTAAGAAATTCTGCAACCGTATATCTACCCCACCCGGTTCCGAACAAAACCAAATAAAAAAAACGATATTTCATGGTGGACATGTCACAACAATCAAGAAGAATCACTGAATTAAGCAATAGCATATGAAAACTCAAAACCATAAATACTCAATAATACAAATGCCTTTTATATCAACTTCTAACACTTAAATATGAATTATGATGTCATTGATGCAACGTACTACTGTTATTGATGTTTAAGGTATGATAGGAATCATATTTAACAGAATAATTTCTCAATGTGAAAGTGACATGTTAATATCGACGAGGTGTAGTGTAATATGTAGATATGTGCATGTGCAGCATGACTCATCGATAATTTGTGCAGTGTTCTAACAATTATTAACATGATAATATTTATATATAAAAATGCATACGATCAAACTTTATAAATGAAGGAACGATTGTAATGTAAACTTAAACTACGGGCGTATCACACAATCTATACAAAATCCCCCGGTAGATGTTTTGTCTACTCACCGGAGTACGTCGAATCAACTCATATCACCAATCATTTTCCTTTCCTTGCGGCTTCCGAAGATTCCGTATTCGAATCTAATATTGAAATTAACTTGTATAAGAAACGGCTAATTCCGATACGGCGAAAACATGAAATACAAGTGTTAGGTACTAACTATACTACGCACGACTATTTTAAACTATCTAACACATATACAAACTGAAGTTAATCCAATCTCTGTTCGCAACAGAAAACATAATCGTGTTACGAAACGTTTGTGTCGTGTTTTAAGCGTTCTAACCCCATTTCAGATATTAGCTTCAAGATTTTATATACTGTTAAATTAACTTAAATAAACAATACCAAAATATCCCAACACCTATACAGAGACCTACCCTAAAACCCAAAATACCTAATTCCCTAAGAAATCTGGCGACGCCGGAATTTTCGTGATGGTCGCCGGCCAAAATCCGAGCAGGGAGGTTCGTCTTCTTATGGTTTATTCTAGGTCCCACATACAAAATTAAGGTACTGTTTGGTTAAGTTAGTTATTATCTAAGTTATAGCAGATCTTTACAGAGCCTATATTTTCCTAAAATACAATTTTTCCGATATCCGATTCTACAATTTTACAGTTACAGAACTAAAATCCTACTGAGTTTCAGAATTATACCTACTGAAGATTGCTAAGAATGCTTTCTCCAAGATACCCAAGTCCTTAACTCCTAGCTTGATGGTGAAAACCCTTAGCACCTACTTCTTCTTCTCTTCTCTCTTTTTCTTATTTTCTTTTGTGTGTTTTATGCTTTCTTTCTTCCATTTGAAATTTTCTGATTTTAATTTTGGTTAACTTGATCTGAACACTTGATATAGGGTAAAAGGAATGAGTGAGGTGTAGGAGGAGGTGTTACCAACCAAGGATGTGGTTTTTTTATGCAAGGTGGAGGTGTTGTGCATGACGTGTGCATGCAAGAAGGATGTGTCCATGCCTTATCACTCCAATTTGTGTTGTTTTTGTGATAATTTCAGAACTAAAACATTATCTAACCCCTTTTTCACTTACACCCTCAACATTTCCAAGTTTACACAATATCCTAAATTTTACACAAAAATCCTTCACTACCTAAGTTATTATATAACACCATTCTTATTAAAATGAAGCTAAATTTCACACTAAAACCCTTATAATTTACTAATGTTACACACTAAAATTTCAATTTAATTAGTTTCACACACTACTTATGAAATTATCCTATTTGGTTTTAATGACTTTTTAAATTTACATTTTATTATTTAATTAATTAAATTTATTTATTTTCTAAAATTTTCAAAATGTTACAATATTCCCCCCTTAACAAAATTCGGTCCCCGAATTTAAAACCTAACTCTACGTACCTTCAAAAAGATGTGGAAATTTCTTCCGCATCTCATCCTCGGTCTCCCAAGTGATATCCTCGCGATTCGTTCCTCGCTAAAGAACCTTTATAGATGGAAGTACCCTTGATCTCAGTTTCTTTGCCTGCCGGTCTAGAATAGCTACTGGCTGCACTGTGTAGGATAAATCCTTCTCAAGCTGTAAGGTCTGACGCTGGATCGTGTGAGAGGGATCGTGAAGATACTTGCGAAGTATAGACATGTGAAACACCGGATGCACATCGGGAAAACTTGGTGGAAGTGGTAAACGATAAGCTGCCGCACCCACTCTCTCCAGAATCTCGTAGGGTCCGACATATCTGGGGCTGAGCTTCCCCTTTTTCCTGAAACGCATCACACCCTTCATCGGAGATACACGAAGAAACACATGATCTCCCACGTTGAACTCGAGTCTATGACGGCATTGATCGGCAAATGATTTATGTCTGCACTGTGCCTCTCTCATTCGGTCCCGTATCAACTGGATCTTTTCTGTAGTTTCCTGTACTATCTGCGGTCCCAACACGCTACTCTCGCTGAGTTCTGTCCAGCAAATAGGTGATCGACATTTCCTCCCATACAAAGCTTCAAAGGGTGCCATCTGGATCGTCTCCTGAAAACTGTTATTGTACGAGAATTCTATCAATGGTAAGTGATAATCCCAACTACCACCGAAATTAAGGCTGCAAGCTCGAAGTATATCCTCTAGAGTCTGAATGGTCCGCTCTGACTGACCATTTTTCTGTAGGTGAAAAGCTGTACTAAAACTCAATCGTGTACCAAAAGCTTCTTGAAGTTTCTGCCATAGCCTGCTGGTAAACTGTGTATCCCTATCGGAAACTATGCCCGTCGGAACCCCATGCAATCGTACAATCTCGTCGATATAGATCTGAGCATACTGTGCATACCCAAACGTTGTCTTCACCGGAAGAAAGTGAGCTGCCTTTTTCAATCTGTCTACAATCACCTAGATGGAATCATACCCTCTACTAGTCCTGGGTAGACCCACAATGAAATCCATGGAAATCTGCTCTCATTTCCACTCCGGAATGGGCAAGGGCTGCAACTCTTCTGTCGACCTCTGGTGCTCGGCCTTGACTTGCTGACAAGTCAAGCATCTCGAAACAAATTCCGCGTCATTCTTCTTCATTCCTTCCCACCAATAAACATCCTTCAAGTCATGATACGTCTTGGGTGGAACCAGGATGAATACTATATACTGATCGATGGACCTCCTCTATGATCTCACATCTCTGTCCCTTCGAATCTGGCACACAAAGACGAGTCCCAAAACGTAATACTCTATGGTCATCTATCACAAACTCAGACTTCCTGCCCTGCCTAACCTGATCCATGATCTCCGACATATGAGCATCCGCGGGCTGTGTCTCTCGAATACGATCCAATAACTGAGGACGGGTGCGAACATGTGCTAACTGTCCTCCAATTGATGTGAACTCAAACTGTACACGGTTATCACATAGAATCTGCCAGTCTGCAGAAGACTGTCTCTGCAAGTTGCACAAATGAGATAAGCTACCTCCGGGCCTCCGACTCAAAGCATCTGCTACAACATTTGCTTTGCCTGGATGATACAAGATCTCAAAATCATAATCCTCAGTGCGAACCTAGGCTAGTTGGATTAGCGAACCATCTACCCTAGTTACCTCGGTTTAGAGGTTGGAGCTTGAAGCACATTCTCTCGAATGGATCATTTTTTATGCCAGGAGGCCGATGTTGCCATCGTCATCCGTTCACCGAGGAGCCATGGAGAGGAGCACTAAAAGACCCGAAGGACTAGATCTTGGAGGTATAACCATCTCACTAAGTAGTTAAACCTCCTAGTAGCTTAGTTAGTTAAGGTTTTAGTATAAATCCTGGAGTTTAGCCGATGTTGCGTAGTTGTTCATAATCGTTTTTTGAAAATTCCGCCTCCCCGTGAACCGCGAGGTGCACGACATTGGCTTACAATCCAAACTAATCTTAGTCCTCTATACGACTAATGATCACTCATCGATGATATCCAAAATGATATTCATCCCATATCTTCTAAATTAATCTTAGTCTCTAATATGACTAACGATTCTTAAGTCCACCATAATCTTGTCCCTCAAATATGGGATTTGGTTCAAGGGTACATTTTTCCACACCTTTGATACATGTCGTTGTAATTCCTCAACGTCTTCAGAGAGGTGGCGTGTCCCGAAAACCAATAACAACTCCTCGTCCCAGATTGATGAAAGATATGAAATTTCATCAAGGCAGGGAATGAAACATCCCATATTCGTGCACTTCCAAATTGATGTGTACACCTCATATTGATACGCATCCCATATAGATGCAAGTCTCATACCGAGCCTTGTCTATATACATATACATATAAGTATATCTTTGAAGGAAACATAAATGCCTTCAAATTGGATGCATCCTATGTCAACATCGTTCACTTCGCCACGTAATAAATACACATGCGTGCAAGATGAGTGTCGGACCAAAATGTCCTTAAACTAACATTCGCCCCAAAATGGGAATGTTGGACCGAAACGTCCCTAAACTAGCATATCGCCCCAAATACGGTGATAACGGACCGAAATGTCCCTAAACTATTGCGTCGCCCCAAACACGGCGATAATAGGACCAAAATGTCCCTAAACTATCACGTCGCCCTAAACACGGCGATAATGGACCGAGAAGTGTTGGATATTCTTAGCACATCTACAATGCTTTCAAGGTGTATCAAGTATACAATTTTAAAAATATAGTGTGGTAATGAACTCAAACTTAGAATCGAACTAGAGAATTTAGGTTTATCATCAAGTAAGCAAGCATAAACCTAAGTGATTATGGAATATTGTTAGTTATATGTATGCCCTAAAGGCCATTACTGTACATACGATGTATATTGTAGTAGATGTTTGGACATATATAGGGAGAACTTTCTTGCTCAACATGATAGTATGCTATCTGGTTGCCCTTTATCTTAACATGTACTCTGATTGTCTCTATGTTACATGTTGATAAAGATCTTAGGATGAGTACTTGACTACCAGGACTGTGATGCAGATCATACTAGTGGGGACAGAGTAGTCGATAAGTACATTCTTCAAATTTTTCTAGTCGAGGGTGTATCGAGACAGGGCATCGATATACCAGAGCAGACTAGCGTATAGCTTCTCGACCCATGTAGATAGGCGATGGATGATCCCATATCCAATGGTGTTTGACATCAGAGACAGTATACGGGTGCTCAGTGGAGACTGGGTACACTGAACGGACTCGCCGAGAACTCCCAGATGGTATTATACTTAACGTCAGATGGCAGTTCTCCGGTGACACTGGTACAGGTTAGTCTGTAGACCCGAGATCGTCATAGAGTCTTGTGTGATTCCCACTGTGCTTTGATTTCTACCTTACCACGTTCAAGAGAACGTGCAAAACGGTGGCTTTTGGGTACAGTCCCGAGTCATATGGAGATAATGAGCGATAGGAGGGGTTTCGTCTCTCCCGGTATTGGGGGTTAATGTTGCACTGTGCTCGATTGGCTATAACAGGAAGTACCTGACCAGGGCTGCTTAAGAGATATACTGGTAAGTGTTATCATTATTTTCTCGACCCGTTATGAGCCTCATATCGACACTACTTATCGAGTTAATGGGGTCTGACGTTTACCACCCCTAGACGAGATATACGACATACCAGACGAAGAGATCGGACTGTACAGTAGTGTTACTGATTATATTCGCAGGAGTGTGAGCAGGCTTGCTTGTTGATCTTCTGATCGCTCAATACCCGGGTGGCCATTACGTTTAGCAGACCGCTAGCGGATTATGGGTGTTTGATATGATCATTATCTACTGCCGGCGTATTGACGAGTCTTTATAGTCCTACACAGGGGTTTCCTAGCTTAAGCGAAACGGAGTAGGAGCACATATTTGATATGTGCGGAACCGAGATTAATACGATATGAGATACCGTATTCTTTTCTCGCGATTTGTAACATTGGTCGGTTATAAGCGATATAGCTGGGTTATCGGATCAAGTGTTGATTTGATAAATTGTTACATATGATATTAGTCGGTTATATGTAATATAGCCGGATTATTAAATCAAGAGTTGATTTTATAATTTAATGTATAATTATATATTTGATATATTGCATTACATTAACTAATATAAGCTCACTTAAATGATTCTTTTCTCACTTGATGTGCGCATTGTACATATGTGATATGTATATTTATGAACATGTTTGTATCATGCTAGGTTACAAATGCAACTAGGGTTTATAGAGATTAAACAATACTAGGGTTAAGATTAGGGTTTATAATTTATCATTAAGTAATTCAAATATTGTGGATATTTGTCATGGTTGATATTTGTTCAAAGCTTGTAGAAGCTTGTAAGCATCTTTGACTTTGTCCACTCTCTTTGTCTTGCGTAAGATATTTCTTGACCTAACCTTTAACCCTAGCTCATGGTTAACTCTCTACAAGGGTTAAGCATGACATGCTTAACCCTTGGTTGCATTTCTAAGCTCACACAATAATTCATTTTCATCACTTGTTCTTCTTCTTCTTCCACACAAAAGCTTTCTAGCTTTTTCAATGGTGATGATTTTGAGTGAGAAAATGAAATCTAAAGTGAACAAAATTCCTACTTCATCATCCTCTACTAATTGCCATTTACTATAGAGTGTTTAATTCACTAATTCCATGATTAGTGAAGAGATAGCTTGGGTTAGTGTCTCCTCGACGTAGATCATCTTCGGCCTCGAAGACTTCGAAACAAGAACGTCCGTTTCTTCAAGGAAGCCTCTCTAGAGTCCGAGACTTCATGATCGCAGCGAAGGGACTACTACACGGAGCTAATGAAGTGAAGGACCGGTCTACAAAGGTTGTATTCCTTGTTCGCTTTTAGTTACAAAGTGTTTGTATATTATTCCGTCGATTTCTAGTATACGATTCTAGGGTTAGGGTTAGCTAGAACGGTAAATTTTTGAATTTGGCTTGGACGATGCCTCCTGAAACCTTGCTGGCATGCTAGGTAACCCAGCAGTGGTATCAGAGCCATACTAGAAATTTAGACGGATTTTGTTAAGATTACGAAACCGAAATACTCCAAAACTTGAAACGGAAAATTGAAGTTTTCGATTTTAAAAGTTGCAAAAAATTTTTTTAAACAAGTACAGAATGATGTATGAGATATATCAAGAACACCATAAAAATTTCAGGAAAAATTAAGATTTTTTGGCCGGCCACATACCCCCCCCCCCCATCTCGGCCAAATCCGAGCCTCCCCCCCTGAAATTTTTTGTGTGTTCTAGCGACTTGGCTTTGATGTTTTAGGTGTTGTTTGTTTTTACTAATTTTGCATGTGATGTAATCTTACACTATAAGCAATTCAGAGTGTTTTGTATTCATAGTTTTAATATTGTTTCGGGTTATTCACATATTATCTAAGCGAAGCTTAAAAGTTCGATCGAATGTCAAAAACCCATTTTTCCAAGTTCATCGTATTCGGAAAAACATACAAGTCTATGAACCCTCTAGAAGAATGAAACCCTAACTCGACTTTTTTGGATCGCGGAACAGCGATCATACCCTAGGGTTTGTCGTAGTTCCGTGGCGACATGAGTGAGGCTTGGTTTTGCCCTTCTACGGCTGGTGCATAGGTACTGTGGCATTTTCTGGGTATTACTAAAACTATGCTCAAGTGTTGAGCTGTCAGGAAATTGTGGGATTTTGATAAATCGATCGAAAAGTTTAACGTTGTCCGGATATTATGTGATGGGATAAAATATTTGGAATTCACAAGTAGTTATGAGATAACTAATTTGAATGTTATAAATCTAGCAGTTTGGTCTCATTTGATCGGTTGCCACGAGATTTTGATGTGATCAAAAGTCCGTCGCAATCACGTAGCATACGCGGATACTCGCCGGGTAACCATATTAGATAGCCATGCCCCATAGCCCCGACCAAGTGACTATAGGAGAACCCTGTCGCCAAAAGCATCCGTTTGGATGCTCGCGGCAGCGGTGTTCCGCCTTAGTACACTTCGTCGACGGCATCGGGGGTGCGGCCGTATACTAAAGTTTCCGACGAGCATTCGATCAGGATGTCGGGAATCTTGTTGAATTGCCCGACTTGATATTAAAAGGTGTTTTGAATATCGAGACTAAAATGTGGGGTTTATAATTGTTAGGCATGCGATGTCTAAGGAATTCATTTGGTTAGGCATGAAATCCAATGTATGAGATATTTTGGGTTTATGATGTCTAAGGTGGTTGCGGATTCCAACTGTTGTAGTTTTTCACTTTCTTTTGTGCGACCGTAAGTGTAATATGTAGTGTATCGCCGGTTTCGGTGCTATATATCAACGACAATTGGGATACGCATATTTACTTACGTTGATGACATGTGATGTTATGTGTTGCTGTGATATATTATATTGGATCGTCGTGTTTTGAATAGCCCGGGGTTTTATGTGAGATGAGAGTTTTCATTTTCATTCATGTAAAATTCATTGTATATAATATTCTTTTATTAAGGCACTTCCAGGTTGAGGATGATGTCACCATTGTATATTATTTACTTTTCCGCATTAGGATAGACCCAAGGCGGGGAGCACAAGTAACCGGGTTCTAGGGTCCAGTGGGAGACCATTTCGAGGAGTCGAGACCGGGTCTCCTAACTCTAGAATTGGTAGGGTTGCTTGCCGCTCTCGTAGGGGTCTAGGGGTGTGGGATTGGCTATTCTTCACGACCGTGGAATCCGTATTTTATACATGCTTAAAATAAAACCCGGAAATCCTAGTATATCCAATATTTCATATGTTTTATTCTGCTGCGATATTCTGTGATGTGATCATTGATTATATTCTGAGACGAATGCTTATATTATATATATATATATATATATATATATATATTGTTGCTTTCGTTTCATATGTGTTGCTTAGGAAGCATAATAAATGGGACTTCATTAATGAGATTAATGAAATAAAAGAAACCTAAAAGATGTTGTAGAAACTTGTCTCGAAAAACTGGTAGCTCTAGTTCTTGCTTTGCATAGCGTTATTCCTTATAGAATATTCAGCACCTTATTCGATAAGGAAAGAGCCGAGATCTCTTCACCGGGAGTGACCTCTTTAGCGAAACTAGCAGATGCTACAAACTCGGTTTGTCTTTTGATTGCTTTTCTAGTTCTTGCTTTGCATAGTGGTATTGTGAATATCCTGCACCTCATTCGACGAGGAAAGAGCCGAGATCCCTTCACCGGGAGTGACCTTTTTAGCAAAACTAGTGAAAGCCTCAAAAGCACTCCTTTTTAAAATCACTCGATTCTACGAAGATATCAAGTTCATTACGCAAAAGGTTTTCTTAAAAACATGTCGTAGCCCTCCGTCATTTCAGATAAATACTACTTTGTATTCGTGCTGCGGTAGTTTGGCATTCGTCAAGACGTAGTGTACGGTAGCTAACTAGTGCTTATCTGCTAGCATATGATGAGATTGGATTAGGGTATTCGTACGGCGTTGTTTGGCTTTCATCAAGGGTCGTGCGGGTGGGTTTAATTCAATCAGGAAATGTACGGGTTGAACTTGACTAGCGGACTATGGGTTGTTTGGCATTCGTCAAGGTCATAGCACGTTAAGGGTAAAATATTATTGGGAATTTCAAGTGTTGAAATTTGCAATGAGATTGCATACCTCCTATGAGATAGTTGGATACCCACTGCGAGTAAGAGTTACTCCTGGGAGAGTTTTACATATTACAAATAGCCGATCAAGTAGGTGTCTAGAAAGGTGTTAATGGGGTTATGCCTCTGGGAAAACGAGCTTTATTTTAATTAGGTCCGTGCAAAAGCACGGGAAACCTCCCTCAAAGTACCGACACTGGCCTGGCCGAAAGATCGGCGAATTTGTAGGGTGTAATTAATCCCGGCTAGTCTTTCCTTTTAGGGTTTGAAGGAAGATTTGACTAAAACAGTGGAAGTCATCCTGATTAGATAAATGAATAACCAATTTAATCTTGCAAGAGCATACGCTGAGTGTTTTTTTCTCTCTCTCTCCAGGTAGCGACCATGTCATGCCTTAATCAAGATAATAATATGGATGTATTGACCGAACCCGCTTGTTATACTGAGCTGGGGAATTTTGGTCCCGCTCCAACTTATAATTGTTATAAGACCGAGCAGGAAATTGGGGATTACCAGAATTTCGGTGCCACCCAAACGAAGAAAGTACAAGATGATGCATCATCTTCGGGTGTGTTCATTACCGAGAACTGTTTCTCAGTATCCTCTACGTCCTGGGTATGTGGTACCGGATCAGGATCCCACATATGTAATATGTTACATGGGCTACAGATAGGTAGAGAACTGAGAATGAGTGATAAGTTTTAAGAGTTAGAAATGGTGCAAGTATTGCAGCCAAGTTGGTGGAAGTTATCACCCTGTATTACCAAATACATTGATTCTGAACGAATTTTATTAGATGTCGAACCTGATATACAATATCATATCAGTCTCTTTACTTAGTAAAGAAGGATATAATTTTGTATTGTTGGATAATATTTTGAACATTTTCTATATCAAGAGTTGATCGGTTCAGGCACGTTATCTAAAAGCATATACGTTCTAAATCAAACTACAGTTCTTAATACAGAACACACACAAGAGGAAATGTTCAGAAATGTACGAATCCTTCTTGAGGCATTGTAGACTAGGTCATATCAATGCGAACCGACTAGCTAAGTTACATAAAGATGCATATTTAAATCAGTTTTAATTTACATCTTGTGAAACTTGCCAGTCATGTCACAAAGATAAAATGACCATAGCTCCGTTTAATGGAAACAGAGAAAGAGTTAATGAACTCTTTGGATTGATACATGATGATGTATGAAGCTCCCCTGTCTACACATGTCAGGACTGGTTCTTTTTTACTTCATTACATTCACTGATGGTCTCTCAAGATTCGTACATGTGTTCCTGTTGAAACACTAGTCTGAACATTTTGAGAAATTCAAAGAATATAAATCAGAAGTAGAGAACCAAAAGGGGTATAAGTATTATGTCCTATGATGAGATCAGGGAGGAGAATGTTTAAGCACGGAATTCCTGGAATATTCTAAGAGAGAATGAGATTCTCTTTTAGCATTACTCCTCCGTATACACCACAGTACATTGGTATATCGGGACGGAGCAATCACACCCTATGTGATATGGTGTGCTCTATGATGAGTACTACTGAGTTGCCTATTTCCTTTTTGGGGGGTTATGCACTTGAGAAGCTGCATACCTATTGAATAGGGTTCCAACCAAATCAGGAGCCTACCACTCCATCTGAGATATGGTATGGGAAGAGCCCATCTCTTAAGAAAGTTAAGATTTGGGGTTATCCGACCTATGTCTAAAAGCAAAATCCGGACAAGCTCGAGGCAAGGTCAGTTCTGTGGAAGTTTGTTAGATATCCCAAGCATCGGCAAGGGAATATCTTCTACCGGACTGAGGAGCAAAAGGTGTTTTATTTCTCAGCATGCCACCTTTTGGAAAGGGAATTTCTTATGAAGAAATTAGTGGTCAAGAGGTAGAACTGGAAGAAGTTCCAACTATACAAACTGCAGCTGATGATTTGGTAGAACCGGGGATTCAATAGCTTCCAACGAACCTCATCCTCTCTGCCGATCTAGTAGGGTTCCTCACCCACCTGAGAGATATTTCGGTTTTCTCTATGACAGTGGGAGCGAGGATGGCATCATGAGATGGTGACCCAACCAGTTTTCGAGCAGGCCATCAGGAGTAGGGACACTGTGAGAATGGCTGGATGCTAAGCGATCTGAGATGGAATCCATATACACCAACAAAGTATGGACTTTGGTTGCTATATCTGAAGGGTTAAATCCCCATCAGGAGCAAGTATATCTGGAGAAGATTACTTGGTGTACATGGAAAAGTTGAGACTTTCAAAGCTAAGACTTGTTGCAAAAGGTTCTCGTCATCGACCAGGTGTGGATAATGATGAAACCTTTTCTAGTGTCTATGCTTAAATCCATCCGGATCCTACTTGCCATTGATACATAACATGACTACGATATCTGGCGAATGGGTGTCATGATAGCTTTTCTAAATAGTGATTTAGAAGGGAGCGTCTATTAGTACACAGCCAGAGGGCTTCGTGGATAGTGGGAGCAGCGGAAACGTATGCAAGTTGCTTTATGGGTTAAAGCAGGTATCGCGGAGTTGGAACATCTGTTTTGATGTAGTAGTCAAAGCGTTTGACTTCATCAAAATAGTAGATGAACCTTGTATATACAAAAAGGTAGTAGGGAGTATAGTGGTAATCGTTGTATTGTACGTGGATGACATACTCTTGATAGGGAAGGAGTTTCTTATGTTACGCTCGGTCAATCTCCTCTTATCACAAGAATTCTCCATATAGGATCAAGGTGATACCTCCTAAATCCTGGGTTTTGGATCTATGAGATAGATCTAACTGGATATTAGGATTCTCACTAGGTGTAGTGAGTTGGTATCAATAGATCCTGGGGAGAATCACTGGATAGCTTCCAGGGTGGTAAGGACGACTGAATGTCAGTCACAGGTATTGCCTTTACCCTCAGTGGATGGACGGTATGTTGGAAGAGTTCCAAGCTAGATGCCGTGGAACACTAGACGATAAAGGCTGGATACATTGCTACCAAGGATGCTACTAAAGAGGTAGTCTGGATGTATATAAGTTCATGAGATGAACTTCGTTCCTACCATTGTGTGACAATGGAGTTGTGGCTTAGGCCTAAGAATCCCCGTTCCAGATATGATCCAGACATATTCTTAGGCAGTATCACCTAATCATGGAGATGGATGATCTCCAGGGAGATCGAGGCTAGGAGAGTAGACACAGAGGACAACACGGCGGATCCACTCACAAAGGCCTATTCCCAGGAGAGACTTTTATGAGATAGTTGAGTATGAGATAATTCAACCACTGCCGATTGTTGGATATGGGATACTACAACAGATGGCCCTAGTGCAAGTGGGAGATTGTTAGTTATATGTATGCCCTAGTGGCCATTACTGTACATACAATGTATGTTGTAATGGATGCTTTGACATATATCGGGAGGACTTTCTTGCTCAACATGATAGTATGCTATCTGGTTGCTCTTTATTTTAAAATGTACTCTGATTGTCTCTATGTTACATGTTGATAAAGCCCTTAGGATGAGTACTTGACTACCAGGACTGTGATGCAGATCATACTAGTAGGGACAGAGTAGTCGATAAGTACATCCTTCAAATTTTCCTAGTCGAGGGTGTATCGAGACAGGGCATCGATATACCAGAGTAGACTAGCGTTTGTATATTACACGGAGCTAATAAAGTGAAGGACCGGTCTACAAAGGTTGTATTCCTTGTTCGCTTTTAGTTAGAAGTGTTTGTATATTATTCCGTGGATTTCTAGTATACGATTCTAGGGTTAGGGTTACCTAGAACGGCAAATTTTTGAATTTGGCATGGACGATGCCTCCCGAAACCTTGCTGCCGTGCTAAGTAACCCTGCAAATACAACCTTTGTATACTGATCCATCACTTCAAATACTCCGTGTAGAAGTCTCTTCGTTCCAAGTAGTGGTGTTCCGGACTCTCCGTAGGCTCCACTAGTCGAAATGAACGAGCTTGCTTAATGATCGTCGATGCCGAAGATGATCTACTTTGAGGAGACTCAACTCAGGCTACCTCTTCACTAATGTATGAATAAGTGAAGCAAACAATCTATACAAAATGGCTAATAGGGTATAGATTGATGAAGTAGAAATTTAGCTCACTTTAGAATATTTTTCCTCTCATTCTTTTTGACCTCAAGAAAATCAAGTAAAGAAAATTGAGATGAAGAAGATGAAGCTCATATGAACCATGGATGAGAAAATATCTAATATAAACTCTTGTAGAGACTTAACTAAGGCTAAGATAATGGTTAGGTTAAATAATATCTGGAGTAAAACAAAAGTCAATGGAGTTTAGTCAAGGTTTCTACAAGCTTCTCCAAGCATCACAACCATGCTAATTTCCACCTCATTTTTTGTTTTCTCTTAATAATAAAAACCCAACATTATTTTAACTACGGTTTGAGTCTCATACACCCAAGTTCCATGTATCATCAAGCATGATACATAAATCAAAATACATTTAAATACACACACACACACACACACACACACACATGTGCTAAATGTAAATGTAGAAAAGAAAATTCTTAAGTGAGCATTTATATTAGTTAATATATATATATATTAATATATCAAATATATATATATATATATTAAATTATTAAATCAACATTTGATTTAATAATCCGGCTATATCACATATACCCGACTAATATCAAATCATCGAATCAACACTTGATCCAATAATCCGGTTATATCATGTATAACTTATATCGCGAAAATAGAATACTGTATCATATACACGTATCTCTCTCGGTCCCGCACATATCACATATGTGCCCTACTTTGTTTCGCTTGAGCCAGGAAACCTCTGTGTAAGACTCTAAAGACTCGTCAATATGCCGGCAGTAGGTGGTGATCATATCAGTCACCCACAAGCCGCAAGCAGTCTGCTAAACGTAACGGTCACTCGGGTATTGAGCGATCAGAAGATCAACAAGCAATCCTACTCATACTCCTGTGAATCCAACAAGTAACACTACCGTACAGTCAGGTCTCTTCGTCTGATATGTCGCATATCGAGTCTAGGGGTGGTAAACATTAGACCCCAATAACTTGATAAGTCATGCCAATGTGAGGTCCATAACGGTTCGAGAAACTACTGATAACACTTACCAGTAAATCTCAACAACCCTGACCAGGGATTTCGTGTTATGGCCAATCGAGCACTGAGCAATATCAACCCCCAATACCGGGAGAGACGAAACCACTCCTATCGCTCATTGCCTCCATGTGATTCGGGACTGTACCCAAAAGCCACCGGTTTGCACGTTCTCTTGAACGTGGTATGATGGAAATCAAAGCACGATGGGAATCACACAAGAATGTATGACGATCTCGGGTCTACAGACTAAGCTGTACCAATGTCTCCAGAGAACTGCTATCTGACGTTAGGTATAATACCATCTAGGAGTTCTCGGCGAGTCTTGTTCGGAGTACCCATTCTCTAATAAGCACCTGTGCACATTCTCTGATGTCAAACACCAATAGTTGTGGGATCAACCATCGCCCCATACAGGGTCAAGAATCGTACACACTAGTCTACACTGGAATATCGATACCCCGTCTCGATACTCCCTTGACTATGAACTATTAAAGGATGTACTTGTGGACTACCCTGGCCCCACTAGTATGATCTACATCATAATCCTGATAGTCAGGTCCACATCCTAAGGGCTTTATCAACATATAACATAGAGACGGTATAAAGATACATAAGCGTACATGTTAAGATAAAGAGCAACCAGATAGCATACTATCATGTCGAGTAAGAAAGTTCTCTCTATATATGTCCAAGCATCCACTATAATATATAATCATGTACAACAATGGCCTCTAGGGCATACATATAACTAATAATCTCCCACTTGCACTAAGGCCAACTGTTGTAGTATCTCATACCCAACATCTCGAAGAGTCTCTTAAACTGTATCTGGGGTATGGCATTTTTGAGTAGATCCGCTGTGTTATTCTTCGTGTCAACTCTCATAATCTCGATCTCCCGGCGATCAACTATCTCCCTGATCGGGTGATATCGTCTAAGAATGTGCCTGGACTTCTGATGGGACCTGGGTTCCTTGGCTAAAGCCACTGCTCCATTGTTATCGCAATACAAAGGTATTGGATGCTTAATGGACGGAACCACACCAAGTTCAGTTATGAACTTCTTTATCCAGATAGCCTCCTTGGCGGCATCGTTGGCAGCGATGTATTCAGCCTCCATCGTCGAGTCTGCCACGGTATCTTGCTTGGAACTCTTCCAACATAACGCCCCTCCGTTGAGGGTGAAGTCAAAGCCCGAGACCGAC
Organism: Agapanthus africanus; assembly: GCA_030015575.1. Classification (NCBI taxonomy): domain Eukaryota; kingdom Viridiplantae; phylum Streptophyta; class Magnoliopsida; order Asparagales; family Amaryllidaceae; genus Agapanthus; species Agapanthus africanus. The sequence continues at coordinate 460,659,995 of CM057350.1, forward strand.
TTACTGTCGTCCCTATCACTCTGGAAGCTCGAATCGGTAAATGACTCCACTTGGAGTTTTCCGTTACCATACGCCAAGAACATTTCTTTAGTTCTTCTTAAGTACTTAAGAATGTTCTTCACAGTTGTCCAGTGATTCTCCCCAGGATCCGATTGATACCTGCTCACTACACCTAGTAAATAAGCTACATCTGGTCTGGTACATAGTATCTCATACATGATAGAGCCTACTGCCAAAGCATAGGGTATCCCTTGCATGCGGGCTCTCTCTAAATCAGTCTTGGGAGACATCTCTTTGGAGAGAGTGATTCCAGAGATTGTGGGTAAACCACTACGCTTGGAATCTTCCATACTAAATCTCTTTAGTATGGTGTCAATATACCTGGATTGGGACAATTCCAATACCCTTTTAGATCTATCTCTATAAATCTTAATCCTCAGAATGCAGGAGGCATCACCCAGATCTTTCATGGAGAATCTGTGTGATAAAAAGAGCTTGACCGAGTGCAGCATAGGAACATCATTTCCTATCAAGAGTATGTCATCCACATACAATACGAGGAAGACAATCTTACTCTCTGCAACCTTCTTGTATATACAAGGTTCATCTATGTTTTTGATGAAGTCAAACTCTTTGACTGCAATATCAAAACATATGTTCCAACTCCGCGATACCTGCTTTAATCCATAAATTGATTTAAGCAGCTTGCACACCTTTCCGCTGCTCCCACTGTCTATGAAGCCCTCTGGCTGAGTCATGTACACGCTCTCTTCTAAATCACCATTTAGAAAAGAGGTCTTAACGTCCATCTGCCAGATTTCATAGTCATGGTATGCAGCGATGGCAAGTAGGATCCGGATGGACTTAAGCATAGCCATTGGAGAAAAAGTTTCGTCATAATCCACACCTGGTCATTGACGGAAACCTTTTGCTATAACTCAAGCTTTGAAAGTCTCAACTTTTCCATCTACACCATATCTTAACATATGGTGCGCTCTATTCGATGGGGTTATGCCTCTGGGAAAATGAGATTTATTTTAGTTAGGTCCGTGCGAAAGCACGGGGAACCTCCCTCAAAGTACCGACACTGTCCTGGCTGACTGGTTAGCGAACTTGTAGCGTGTAATTAATCCCGGCTAATCTTACCTTTTAGGGTTTGAAGGAAGATTTGATAAAAAGCAGTGGGAGCCATCCTGATTAGATAAGATAATAACCAAATCTAATATTGCAAGAGCATACGCTAAAGTGTTTTTCTTCTCTCTCTCTCCAGATAGCGACCATGACATTCCTTAATCAAGATAATAATATAGAGAGTCCCGAAGAACAGGACTCGCCAAGAACTCCTAGATGGTATTATACCTAACATCAGATAGCACATTCTCTGATGTCAAACGTCAATGGTTGTGGGATTAACCATCGCCCCATACAAGGTCAAGAACTGTACACACTAGTCTACACTGGAATATTGATGCCCCGTCTCGATACTCTCTCGACTAGGAACTATTAAAGGATGTACTTGTGGACTACCCTGTCCCCACTAGTATGATCTACATCATTGTCCTGGTAGTCAAGTCTACATCCTAAGGGCTTTATCAATATGTAACATAGAGACAGTATAAAGATACATAAGCGTACATGCAACCAGATAGAATACTATCATGTCAAGCAAGAAAGTCCTCTCTATATATGTCCAAGCATCCACTATAAAATACAATCATGTACAACAATGGCCTCTAGGGCATACATATAACTAACAAGAAGTCCCTAAACTTATAATGGACCAAAATGTCCTTATGCTAATACTCCCCCTAAGAACGACGATAATGGACCAGAATGTCCTTAAACTAATACCCCCCCCCAATACGACGATAATGGACCGGAACGTCCCTAAACTAGCACATTGCTCCAAACATGATGATAATGGACCGAAATGTCTCTAAACTAATATTCGCCTCAAACATGACAATAATGGACCAAAATGTCCATAAACTGATACTCGTCCCAAACAGGGAATGTTGGACTGTGATGTCCTTAAACTAATATAATTGAGCCCATATGCTCATTTTTTCTAAGTTGATCTTAGTCTCAAATATGACTAACGATCCTTAAATCAAACCCAAATATACCATGAACTGGCAGACCTCATTTATATGAGATCTGCGTCCTAAGTTCGTTCCCGTTGGCAAACCAAGGTACCAACGTGAACCCCCGTAAAGCAAATCCTTGACCCAAACCCAATTTTAAATATATATATATATATGGATTTAGACTAATCCGCGCCCAACGGGTGATGACATAAATTAGTCTTCGTATACAATCCACGGGTAACCAAAACAAACAAAATAAACACACGACACGAAGTGAACTGCTGAAAAAGGAGAAAGTGGTTATCACAATGCGGTAACGTAATTAACTGCAGCAGCTTGCGTCGGCAGGGAAGAGCGTACCCACAATCAAAAACCCCTCACAAATGAGGGGGAATCTGATAAAGTCTGCTACAATGATCGCATCTATCCAAACCTCCGATATACAGTACCATAATTCAACTTGGTATTTTCGGAGAAGTGGATGGGTATGTCCAAATAGTATCTACCCCCAAATTCAAGAAAGACGATCAATCCTAGTCCGTCTCTATTTTCGATGGTAAATAAGGACGATGTTAAACCTTCCCGTTTATGATGACGTTAAACATCCGGTCTAAGACGACGTTAAACATCCGGTCTAAGACGACGTTAAACCTGGCAATCAAATCGGGTGACAAACGAGTTACTGCTGGAACCATATTCTAATAGTAAAGATGTTGACTCCGGTCCCAAATCAAATCAACCAAAGCAGGCAAAGTAGCCCATCAACTCGGACGGCGGATGAGTTACTGCGAGAACTATACTCCAGTGGTAGAGATGATGACTTCGGTCCCAAATCAAATTAAATCAGGAAAAATAACCAATCAACTCGGGCGGTAGACGAGTTACTGCAGGAATCATATTCCTGTAGTAGAGATGTTGACTCTGGTCCCAAATCAGATCAAACAAGAAAAAATAGCCTATCAAATTGGGTGGCGAACGATTTACTGCCGGACCGGTGGTAGAGATGCTGACTCCGGTCCCAAATCAAATCAAATCATTCACTACCTCTCCATCTGAATCAAGCCCCGCATCCGAATCATGTCAACCATCGACCTATGTGCCAGAATCACGCTCTGCGTCGGAACCAAGTCAACCATCGACCTCTGTGCCGAAATCAAGCTCCGCTTCAGAATCAAGTCAACCATCGACCTCTACGCTAGAATCAAGCTCCGCCTCGGAAACACTTTCAACCATCGACCTCTGCGCTGGAATCAAAATCTGCCTCAGAATCATGTAAACCATCGACCTCTACGCCGGAATCAAGCTCCGCGTTGGAATCATGTCCCGCATTGGAATCAAGTCAACTGTCTAACCTTACGCCGGAATCAAGCTCTGCGTCAGAATCAAGTCAACTATCGACCTTCCCATCGGAATAAAGCTCTGCCTTAGAATGTCTGCCTCCGCATCGGAATCAAGTCAACCATCGACCTCTGCGCCGGAATCAAGCTCCGCCTCGGAATCAAGTCAACCATCAAGCTCTGCATCAGAATCAAGCTCTACATCATAATCGAGTCAAATATTATCGACCGTCCATGTCGCAAAAAGGACAGTACCAACCAACCAATAATAGGAATTAGATCAAGTATCGGCCGCCCATGTCGCAAAAAGGGAAACCAGATCAAGTATCGGCCGTCCATGACACAAAAAGGGTAAAGCTAACCCCCCAAAAATGGGGACCATATCAAGTCAAACTGTCCGTGAAAGAAGATCCATCAATTTTATGTACACGACCCATATATGTGGTGTGCATTTATTGATAGAGGGCACTTTGTTGGGGTAAAAAATTACACCCCATTGATTAAAAGTCAAAAGATCTAAGTAAAAATCAAATCCCAAACTATTAGGCTCAAGCCTAAACCCGCACGTCAAGTGGGCCCAAGCCGGGTCCAAGCTCAAGCATAGGGGCCTGATGATCTTGTCGGTGATTTGTTTTGGATCTCTTGATCTTGTCAGTGGTCTATTAGGTGATGATTTTAGTGATCTATTAGACGAGTTGATTGAAATATGGATGGTTTGTTCTAGATCTACGATATACGGATGTAGATTTTATGAAGAAGAGGCATGTAGGGTTCATAGAATTTAGTAGTAATCGATAATTAATTAAAAATAACTCATTTTATCTTTTAATAGATTTAAAACTAGATCGCTAGGGTTTTTGAAGGGAATAAGGTTCCCACTCTTAACCCTTATCTTTTCATTGACCTCTATTCCTGTCTAGCCTTTACCAAAACAATTGTTAATCTAATCTCAAATCGCGGTCGAGACTATCAATAAATTGATAGCGCACTCGATTAGGATATTAATAATTACTTTGCTAAAGTTTATAAACTTTAAAAGATGTAAAAGAAATTAAGAGATTTTATCATCCATTGATCTACCCTAATCTTATGAACCTTAGCAAGCATAGAATTACTCACGCATGGTTGAGATAGAAGAGAAGATGAAGAAGGAGGTCATAATGTAAATGCAGAAAGTAATGCAGAAAATAAATGCAGAAAGTATGATGCAAAGAATTAAACTAAAGATCTACCTTTTTATTAATCAACTATCATTTACAAATCCATCGAATTTAGAGTACAAGAACCCTAATTTATACTCCCGATCTCTGTCTCGTAGGAAGTAGATGATGCGTCGATTGATCACGTCAATTCATGGACTTGTCTTGAATCTCTTGATCTTGTTAGTGATCTATTAGGTGATGATCTTGTCAGTGGTTTACAAAACCAGTGTTCATTTTTCTTCACCAATTTTTTTATGTTTCACTTTTTTCCATTGATCTTCATACTAAGGTTTTTAGACAAAAGCATTTCAAGGTATCCTCTACTATCCCAAATTTCAAGATGTGTGCAAGTGCGTATAGTAGGGTATCAACGTTCATATGTTTGGATTCAAGAATAGAGACTATTTTTCAGACTCAATTCTATACTCAGATTAGTGATTCCCTTTATCTTACTAACCCTTGGGACAACAGCTCATAACTACCTATTACTAGTTTCGTTATAAAACATCTAATTTTCTTACTTTTCTTAAACTTTTCCTATCTTTCATATGTAATTTTTCACTTTCTAATCTTTTATTATCAAAAAAAATTTGTGCTTTTATTTAGTATAATGCAAAAATGATGCATGAATAAGCACAAATCTCCCCCAAACCTATTTGCAGCAGTGTCCTCACTGATGTCATCTATTAAGCTTTAAAAAAACCTGTAGACTTGAGAGAAAAAGTTAGTAACGGGGACATGAATTAATGACAGTTAAATCCTCCCCCAAACATATTTTTGGCTCATAATTTTGTAAAAAATTTATTTTCTTTCAAGAGCCAAAATATTTTTCTCCCCCCGCCAAAATTGAGTAAAACAGTATTAAGCATTTTAAAATTATAAAGATGGGGGGTAAAGTTATTGGTCAATATAAAGCATTACAAAGACCAAAAGTCAAAACCAACCATTCGAATATTTTATCAATGTAACACCATGGTTGGTGGTAGATCATAGATGTGAAGAAGTGGGGAGATAGGAGGCAGAATCGATCGAGTTTATATCTCGGTTGGTAAAGACGAAACGGTGATGGTGCACCACTCGCATTCTCGTTCTTGATAAGAAGAAGGGGTGATAGTTCAACTTTTTTGGGTTGAGGTTGATTCATCACAGCTCCCAAGTCTTCTAGGAATGTGAGTTCTTTGGCAAAACTATCTTCAAAACTTTCATCGATATTCCAAATGATAGTCTCATCGGAAAGGAAATCATGATACTCGGATAGCTTGACTAAATCATTCGATAAGTCAAAGGGTTCGGACTTAGGTGTGGACTTATTGACAGAAGGGTCTTCACGTGGATAATAAATAGTAGGATCGGTATCATGAAGGTCCTCGAATTCGCAACTATCGGAAGCTATCTTTTCGACAGAGCACACATGAGCATAGGGTTCTGATGGTTGACTTCCTAGCTTGTAGATGTTAAGCTCAATTGTCATCTTCCTGAAAGATAGGTTTATAGAACCGTTACGATAATTGATTATCGCGTTTGACGTTGCTAGGAAAGATCGATCTAGGATCACCGGAATTTGGTTCCGTGGGTTTGCTACAGGCTGTGTATCTATAACTATAAAGTCCACAGGGAATATAAATTCCCCGACTTTTATTAACACATCCTCTAGCTCACCCTGAGGTTGGGTGATAGATCGATCGGCCATCTAGAAAGTGCAAGGCGTAGGTTTCAACTCTCCTATCCCTAATTGCTCATAAACAGAATACAGAAGCAAGTTAACACTAGCACCTAAGTCGAGTAGAGCACGATTGATAATTTTACCCATAATGGTTATAGATATTGTAGGACAACCGGGGTCCTTACGTTTCGTGGGCACCAATTGGGTAAGAGAATTGCTCTTATTACTCTCTAAGAAGACCTTTTTAGGTACTTTAGTTTTCCTCTTCCTAGTGCATAAGTCCTTTAAAATTTTCGCATAAGACGGAACTTGTTTGATAGCCTCTAGGAGAGGGATATTTATATTAACTTGCTTTAAAATGTCCACAATGTTCTCCATTTGGGGACTTGGTCTGTTTCCCCTTAACTTATGTGGATAAGGAGCTTTATCAATAAGGGTTGGGTCTAACTTTTGAGGAGAAGTTTGTGGGGATGGAATGAATCCCAAAATTGGAGTTGGAATCGTTTTAGGTTGACTCAAGGGAGTGGGCGGAGAGTTTGAGCCTAGTGGAAAACGGAGAATAAGCTCAGAAGAAGATGTTGGATTAGATAAAGGAGGAGTAGAAGTAGAAGCAGTCGGGGTTTCATTTGATTCAACGTCATCAACCTGTTTATCAACATGTTCATCCACTTGATTATTCAGCATCCTTCCCGATCTCAACGTGGTTACGGCACACACATTATGATTATGTGAGTGGCCAGGATTCGGTAGAGGTTGAGATGGAAGTTTCCCTTTCTTTCTCTCTCACTCATCACGGCATTAAACTGTGCAAGTTGTGATTCTATCGATTTTATGCTTTCACCGTGGGAAGCGGTGTGCTGTACTAATGTTTGGATAGAAGATATTAAATTAACTGTCATTTGCGTGGAATGGTTAATAAACGTTTCTAAGTTTCGTTCGAGTGCAGAGGATTTTTCGGTACCGGCCGTTGGGAAAGAATTATTATAAGGTGCAAAATTGTTGGTCGGGTTTTGAAAAGTTTGCGATTGAAAGGGGTGCTAACTCTGTTGTGGTGGTTGTTGTTGCTATGGAGGAGGTATTTGATAATTTCTTGGGAACTGGTTTTGATTTTGAGTTTGGTTTTAGTTCCAAGCAAAATTAGGATGATTCCTCCATCCCGGATTGTATGTAGAAGAATAAGGATCGTTTCTAGGTTGTTGCTGAAAATCAGCATTAGTTTGTTCTTGATATTGAAACGGAGGATTCAAAGGACATTCTTCCGTCAAATGTGATGGGTCCGAACAGCAACCATACACGGTTTTTGGATGCGTAACTTGGTTTAGGGAGGCAGATGAGAATTTGTTTTCAATAGCATCGAGTTTCTTTTGCATCGCGGCCATTTCGGCTTTCACTGCGATGGAAACGTCGAGCTGATGGATACCTGCCCTAGATGAAATTGGTCTAACGCTTTCCTGCTGTAAGGTTTGTTCGGCAAGATTTTACGGAAATTGCCAAGCTTCACCATCGTCTTTAGACATGAAATGGCATTGACAAATGGTTTCAAATATCTGTTTTATCGCTGGATTAACACCCTCATATATAATTCGGCAAAGTTGCCATCTATCAATTCCGTGATTGGGGCATTATAAAAGAAAATCCTTAAACCGCTCAAAACATTTCCAGAATGGTTCATTGGGAAGTTGGGTAAACTGGTTGATCTCGCTTTGAACACGGGCGATCTTATGATTGGGATAAAATTTCTTAAGGAATACTATAACGAATTCATCCCATTTGGCAATAGAGTGTGTGGCAGTGCTATAAAACCATTTTTCTGCTAAGTCGCACAAGGTAAAAGGGAGAAGACATAATCTCATAGCATCCACAGAAAGTTGTGTAGTGCCCATCATTGTGCATACATTTTCGAATTTGGTGATGAAAATGTATGCGTCATCGGATTTAAGCCCGTGAAATTTGGGCAACAGGTTGATGAAGTGGGGTTTAATTTCAAAATTATCTCCATTACCTGGTGGAATAGATAAAAAAGTAGGAAGGGGACCGCGTATCGGGTAGCATCTTTCTTGAAGAGAGATGCGCGGTGGATTCTGCGCACCTACGGGTGGTGGCAGGGATGTGTTGGTAAAATCTGATGGAGAACCGTCCATCTCGGTAGATGCGGTGGGTGGAGGGGAAAAAGAAGATGAAGAAGTACCGATTTCGGAGTCGATAGTAGAAACACGGACAAGACGGGCACTAGAATCCCGTGTCCAGCAGATCATGCATTAAGCGGGTTTGGCGCACGTGGCAGTGTGTGTGAGAATGATTTTTAAATGGTTTTTTTTTTTAAAAAAGTTTCGGACGTGAGACATGACTCAATAAATCACAAAATGCACAATCAACCTTAGAATTAAGATCACCTAGGTCAAGCACTTGACCACTCCTAGACTTCCAAAGGACAAACCACATGATCAATCGTCTCTCACCTCTTTATCACTCTTGTGGCCAGGTAAGTGGGAGGTATCCGCTATACGAATCACCGAAAATAGCGGGTCTAATTAAGTAACCACTTTCCTTGGTCACACTTGCCTAGACACCACAAGAGATATGCGGAAAAGCGATAGATTACCCACGACCCTCATCTGTTTTAATTGAGCGCGGCGGTCCTTAGAGTCTTGGTCTTGATATTTTTTAATTAATGTAGGGTTATGCAGATACTTGTTTTGTGATTTGTAGGGCCAAGGAAAGGTGATGAAATCCCCACCTAATCTGAATTTGGGTTATTGCCCCTTAAAGTCCGGTTAAAATATGCACAAACAAACCAATATCAAAACACGCAAAAAGATTTTTGAGCAGCGATATTTTGCAAAGAATCCTGCAGAAAATTATATGATTGGATTTCTAAAAGAGAGATAAAGATATGAGAAATATACCATAAGATTTTAGGGGCACAACACCACCAAGCCGCCGCCCAACCGTGGCTAAACGTTTCCTATTGCCGCGGTTCCGCCACGGAAAAATGGGTTCTTTTGACAATGTTTCTTCAGTACACCCCTTTGCTCCTCTGGGCTTCGATGAAAATTTCTGAATTTCTATTTCTTCGCTTCAGTGACTCCAGATTCCTTCGCAAAAGTCGCACAATAATCGTTAAATATATAAGATGCGGTTTTGGTTCTCTTTTATAATATGTTTTCTGGATTTTATAAAAATTCAACACGAATAGCAAGAAAAAATTACGCACGTATCCCCAGCAATGGCGCCATTTGATTGATTCTAGATTTGGAAATAAGTTTTGTGTAGTAAAGTAGTAACCTCAATCAATAACGGTGTCGCTCGTAGCTAGCCAAGATGAGTACGGTCGTTCTCAGGGAAACGTCGAACCTTTTACTTGTTTTAGATGAGTTGATTGAAATATGGATGATTTGTTCTAGATTTATGATATACGGATGTAGATTTTATAAAGAAGAGACTTGTAGGGTTCATAGAATTTAGTAGTAATGGATAATTAATTAAAGATGACTCTTTTTATCTTTTAATAAATTTAAAACTAGATCTAGTGATAAATGAAGATTAGGGTTTTTGGAGGAAATAGGGTTCCCACTCTTAACCCTTATCTTTTCATTGACCTCTATTCATGTCTAGCCTTTATCAAAACAAATGTTAATCTAATTTCAAATTGCGATCGAGACTATTAATAAATTGATAGCGCACCCGATTAGGATGTTAATAATTATTTTGCTAAAGTTTACAAACTTTAAAAGATGTAAAAGAAATTAAGAGATTTTATCATCCATTGATCTACCCTAATTCTACGAACCCTATCAAGCGAGGAATTAGTCGCGCATGGTTGAGATAGAAGAGAAGATGAAGAAGGTGATCATAATTTAAATGCAGAAAGTAATGCAGAAATTAGATACATAATGCAAGATGCAAAGAATTAAACTAAATATCTACCTTTTTATTAATCAACTATCATTTACAACTCCGTCGAATTTAGAGTACAAGAATCAAACTTATGCTCTTGATCTCTATTCTCATTGGAAGTAGATGATGCGTCGATTGATCTCCTGAATTCGTGGATCACTATGGATCTCTTGATCGTTTCGGATTGATCTATTAGGTGATGATTTAGTGATCTATTTTCAAGATGATTTCCAAGTATAGCTCATGGTATTTTAAGTAGCATTAGAAGCAGAAACCCTAAATTCTATGTGTGATGATTTTCTGTTGCAATCACACTAAAGAAATCTCTACTCCAACGGCCACAAATGGGCCACGGATCGGCCGCGAATAGGGGATTTGGCCGCGGTTGGATACCATGTTGGTGAGATCAGGGTATCAAAATTCTTGTGCTGCCTCATGTTGACACATGGAGATTGTTATGATATCTGGTTTCTTTAAATCTTCTCTGAGTTTCTGCCATTTACGATTTTACGATTTGATTCAAGTTTATCGGCAGATTTTATTCCTGACATCTCGGATATCTCGATCTCCAGACCTGAGCTAATCTGCACAATATCTCAATTCATAGTATTGGTAATATTTGTTATTTATTTTGATATATTATTCTAACCATTAGTATGATATGATACTTTAAGAATATTGACTAGGGATATTTGATATGATATGCATATTTAAATTATCAAAATATCATATAAATATTATATGCATATATTTTTCTTCATAATGTTAATTATAATATATAAATATATGATAAAGAGTATTTTGCAGATAAACCCACATATGTTCCAAAATTACAATAAACACCTTTAAACACTTAACAAAAGTAAGAAAAATGTTTCATCAAATGTGCAATATTTTCGACTGAACAGGGCCATCCCCATGTCAAGAAAGAAAAATAAAAGAAGAAATGTAATAAATAAGTTTATTATGTAATTTGGAAAACTAAATTTAAGAGAAATGGGAAAAAAGCCAATTTTATAAAGCTCAAGGACTAAGGTGCAAAAGTATGCATATATATTAGAAAACAGTTAAAAGCTAATTTGTAAAACCTAAGGGATCAAGTGCAAACTTGTAAGGGAAATTTAAACCCCACCCAAAATAGAAATGACGAGAACTTTTCATTATCTCAATTTGCTAGGATTTTGAGTATCTATCAAAGAAAGAGGCAAGTGCTTTTCTTCTTGATTTTCTTCCTTAAAAAGATAGAGTGAGCTCCAAAAGAAAAGAGAGTTCATTTTTGTTCTCTCTCATCTCTTTCTTTCTCAATACAAGTCATCAAAAAAGAACATATCTCTTTTGGAAAACTCCATCTCAAGAACTCAAGATCCAAGACCAAAATTAAGCGAAGGGACAACCTTTTTTCATCAAACTTGAAGTACAAGAGAGGATAAGAACGCTCGAGGTGAAAGCTCATGGTTGTCACCCCGAGCAAGGATTTCTGAACATGTAGACTTAATGAAAGCTCTGGGCTTTCATCATTTGATCCCGGATCCCTTGCGAGAACCATGGAAACATGGGTCATAACTTATGTTCCTCCTCAAATCTAGAACACAGGACACACCCGTGTTCCTCCTCAAAACCCTCTTAAAGGGGTTCCCTCTTTCAGGATCCCCTTTCAAGGGATCCCTTTGGGACCCCCCGGCGGGGTTCCTGTTGTCGGGACCCTTCCTGGGTCTCCGCCTTTGAAACCCCCTAAAATGGAGGCTTCCCGCTGTCAGGACTCCCAAAATGAGGGTCTCCGCTTTCGGGACCTCCCCAAATAGGGGTCCCACTCTCGGGACCCCCAAAATAGGGTTTCCCGCTTTCGGGACCTCAAAAGGGGTCCCGCCGTCGGGACTGATAGCTATATTTTTAATGCATATTTTGTAAGCATATTTAACTTTAATTTGTCACATTTAATACTGCGTGAAAGTGTTATGTGATATTTGCAGGTGAAGGGGTCTTAATTGCAAGAAGAGAAGAAAATGTACCAACACGTGCGGTTCATATTACAAATAAGTTAAAAGACATGCAAATAAGTTAAAAGACATAACAGAAACGCACTGCACAGAATTACAAAGATTTTAAGAGCCAAATATGACCAAGTCAACGCAATAGAGCAACCCAAGAAAGGGAACAAACTTGGCTTGAGCCAAGCCGCGGATCTGCGGTCTGTACCAGCTAAAACGCGGGCCCACTTGGGCCAATTCGGTTGTATTTTGATTGAGAGTTGTATTTTTGTATTCTTATCATGTTCGTACCTGAATTTGATGAAAAGATTATAAATAAGTATCGAATCCAGATGACTAAATCTCTCTCTTCTTCTCTTCTTTTTCCGTGGTTAGGGTTTGAGAGCAAAGTCATTTTAGGTTGTAATTTATATTTATTTTAATTATTGCAATACCTTTTAATTTTAATTATTTTCTATTTTTTATTATGCATAGCTAATTCTCTTGTCTAGGGTTAGATGAAACTAGGTTTGCGATTGGTGATTTATGTTAAAATTTTAGTTTTTCTTTTTTGATCTTATTACGACTATTTAAATAATAAAAGATATTCTTTATTTCCATTGCTAATAAATTAGGTAGATCAATAATCAATTAACAATCAAGAGATTTATTTAGGGAAAGTATTTTCATTACTGATAAACTAGGTAAATTGATGATCGATTGACAATCATGAAATTTATCTATAGAAAGTAAAAGATTATATTTTTATTATGTATAGTCATTCTAGTTAATTTAGGGTTAACTTAGACTAGTCGATAATGCTAGGTAGATCAATGATTGAAAACCATTAAATCTACCTAATAAAAAGTTTAAATCAGAGTAATTCTGCATTAATTAGCAAATAATTTTTAAAGTACATATCTTTACTTTATGATAGATATTTAATTTAGAAGTGGAATTAATTATAAGAAAACAATTATTTAATATCACCATGAACAAATCTAGTGGATTCAAATCCTAAACATTTTCCTTTATCTAAAGCTTTTTAAATTTTACCTTTATTTTGCTTTTAATTATTGCATTTAATTTGCATGCATTTATTTATTTTTATCTTCTTGCACTTTAACTATTGATTGTAGATAATCTGGATTTTAATTCAAATGTTTAGTAATCTTTAAATTTAGTTATTTTAAGTTTCTAAACATAAATAATTATTAATTAATAAAATCTTTTCAGAAATTTATCTATTAAATTTGCTAGATTTAACCAAAAGTTGCTCTCTTCTCTGTGGATTGACCCACAAGTATTACAATTAATAACCGTGCACTTGCGGTATTAATTAGAATTTAGAAATAATCCATCAGGAACCCCTAAAAAAGGGGGTTCCCGCCACTGTTAGGACCCCTCCCGGTTCCCCGCCTTCGGGACCCCAAAGGTCCCGGCCTTCGGGATCCACTTGAAGGGGTCCCCACTGCCTTAGGATGCCTTCCGAACTTGAGAGACCACTAAAACCTCTTTCTCTCTCGTTTTCCCATCTTGGGAACTTTCGGGACCTCTGCCCGCTAACTGGGCAGCAGGATCCCCATGTGAAGGCTCTTGATATGTTCAAGCACCCTCAAAAATCATTTTCAAATATGACTCCACAAACACACATACAAAACACATATTTCACATTGAGCTCGCATTATCCGCATGACCCATTAATCGGAGATTCTCTCGTCTCAAAGCGAGAGATAATTAATGGCAATTTTGCCGCGGCTGCCGAAGATTAGAATCCCCACGATCAATAAACACCTGCCCAATATCGAGCAGGAGAAATCTGCACACACCTGAAATACGTGCGCATTCTATCTTAATAGGGTGACGAAAAACACTCTATAATCTCCATACCTATAACATCTAAAATGAGAGAATAACAAAGAAGTCGAAAACTAGGGCAAACAATATAAAGAGAGCAAACATCAATAAAGAGGATGAATTTAGGAAGAACATGGGTTTAAAAAAGAAATTAGGGCAAGCAATGATAAGAAGAGAATAATAAAATTATGGACACATAATAAAAAAAATCCCATATTCTAATATCTTAGGAAATCACAAAATTCTCATGTTCTCCTATCTTAGTAAAAAATATTAAAAAGGTACTAGAGGCAATGCATACATAAATATGTATACAAATGAGGGTTTGGTTTTAAAATAATGCCAAAGTATAATTTTAGGTTTTTTCATAATTTTGGAACTTTGTGGGTTTAATGATAAGTCATCTCTCTGAACTAGGGAACAATTTTCCCATTTATCTATCTAATTTAATCATCGAATTCGTTTTTTCTCATATTTAATAGATTCTCGTATTAAAAATTTATGGGTTAATTTCAAAAAACACCCCTGTGATTTATCATGTATGGCACTTAAAACCCTCTTGATTAAGTTGTTATTGGTACCAACCCCAACCCCCACCCCAACCCCAACCCCAACCCAATATCAAAACCCTAAAAGTGCCCAAATTCAACACTATTCAAGAAAACTAGATCTAAAGCATAACTAGACAATCACGTGTAAATAAAAATGAATATTAATATCTAGGCTTGTTTATTGAAAACTTTGTTTAGGTTTGGGCCTGCGACATAAAACTACACTTTTCTTTGAAAATTATGAAAAACTAGTTTGACCTGACATTCAAGGTTAAAGGATGAATATGTCAAATGGCTATTTTTCATTTTAATTAAATAATTAATAAATAGTTTATAAATAATTTTAAATAATTATTAAATATTAATTTGAAAAAATTAATGATGATGGTCACAGCTGGTGGAGGAAGTCGTTGGCGGTGAAAGAAAGGTACCGAAAAAGAAATGATGAGACAAGAGGATGAAAATGGGTTGATGATGATGATGATGATGATGATGGAAGTGGCGAAGTTACGGGATGGGGGGGGGGGCAAAGTCGAGAAAGGGTGAGATTGAGGTGGAGGCAAAGTCGAGGACAAGGTTGAGGGACGAGATCTGGCAGCTTGGGGGATCAAGGGACGGGGCAACGGGAGAGGAAGGGGGCTGGGGTGGGTGTGGGGGAGGTCGGGGCATGGGGTTGGGGAATGGGGACGGGACAGGGAAAGGGGGTGAGAGAGGGAGGTCGAGGGCGTTGGGACTAAGAGTGGGAATGGGAGGTTTGGAGCGCCGCCCTCGAAGTTGGCGGTGACGGCAGTTGGAGAAGAGCAGGGACGTTTTTTTTTATTTAGTTAGTTTTATTTTTTGAGTTTAGAGTTAGAGTTAAAAGAGGGGCATGCTTGGCTTTTTATAATTTTCCTTTTGCTGACATGGTACAGTCAGTGATTTTTTGACATCGTTAAGTAGGATAGTTTCTCGTAGCTTTGAAAGAAAATAGTAATTTAACATCACGGGCACAAACCTAAGGGGTGTATTTTGTAAATAAGCCTATTACCTAAAAATTCTTCTAAATATCAAAACATTTGTAATTTAAAAAATCATTTTATTTCCTTCTCTCTTCTTTTGAGAATTAGGAACTAATTAACAACAATTTGGGTTGTTGTGTATTAATTAAGTTTTGTTAATGGTGTCAGGTTAAGTTAGTTTGACTGGGGACAAGAGAGAGGAAAAGTTGGCTGAAAGTGATAGGAAATTAATTAATCGCAAATATTAGTGGTAATTAATTGATTAAGATAGGGATTTAATTAATATAATTAAGGTAAATGGTACGGATGAAAACAGGGAGCTTATGAGGGCTTACAGGGTGTGTTGTATTATTGCTGTCGGGTCGAGGAATTTTCCATGGAAGCATTGAAAATAAAAAATTAAATACATGTAAATTTATATTTTTGATTATTTAAACTTATAGGATATTTAGGATGTTATCCAATTTTTTTCTCTATTTGTGTGTCTTGCTAAAAACTTAATGTTCCACGTTTTTTTAGCTAAATAAATATATTTAAAATGATACGTATAGAGGAAAAATGATTAAATGTTACCGACCTCAATTGAGCATCTAATTCACTACCCTAAAGGATCAACTGCCGGTTTCGTACAGTCAGTCAAGATAGAATTTCCCTTTAGCGGTACTTCACCATGATCTAGCGGTATCACGTCATGGGATGCCGGTAGATCAGGATGAAGTACCGGTAAAAGGCAATTCTGCCTTGACTGGCTGTACAAAGCCGGCAATTGATCCTTTAGGGCAGTGAATGACACGCTCACATGAGGCCATTAACATTTAATCATTTTTCCTTTGGGCATATCATTTTAAATATACTTATTACAAAAATATCCAACACTTTTTGCTATTGGTAAATTAATTAGTTGCAAACAAGCGGGGCCATAAAGACTTGCTTGACTTCAAAGATTGCTGAAACGTGTCAATTTCTTGAAAATATGAGTTTTCTGTAGAATTTCCACTATTTCCAGAAACTATATATAAGAAGAAATAATATTAGTCCACCGATGACTATCCCTAGCAAAGGCCGAGCATCTTTCATCATCATTTACTGGATAGTTGGCCATAAATGTACAATCTGGAAACTGTTTCTAGAAAATTTTGAAAGTCGGGCATGCTCTAAATAGATAGTCCCTTGTATGGACAGCCACCGAGTCACACTTGATGCGTTTTGATCGACTACTACCCTACAAACAACACAGAGAAATGCCAAACCTATCAGGTTGATCAGGCTGTTGGGTTTTTGATTCCCCATTTCCTATATGGTACATGTCATTCAAATGTTCCAAGAAAAGTAAAAAGAACATCACACCCTCCTTTTGATCCTGTAGAGCTCGTCAGGATTTTCACACATATTTGTTGTCACATGCCGAAAAAATGTCACTGTAAGCCTCTTCAACTGAGTACTTACATCTAATTCTATGAAGATCTCCAAATTTTCCTGTCATGGCCTAAGACAATGGATTAATGGTTGCCTATTGCAACCAAGCCTGAGTGTAGACAATTTGTACTCGTCCCCAATCCCAGGTTTTATGGAAAACCGACAAACCTTCCAGCTGATGACGTTAATATTTACCAGTAGCATGTAGGCCGAGAGATATTCCTCATGTAGCCACTAAATCGTATCAGATTGATACGAGCGCCCTACGCCACTTTCCAATGAATCTAGAGGCTGTAAAACTACCTTTGCAGTTCATTATAAATTGTAGCGTTGCCAGGCACCATCCGTCATGCGATATTTGACATCAAATAATCCGACCCACTCATTGTCTATGTCCCAAACTAGTTTAATTAGTCGATGCTTGATCTAGGGGATCTAATTCTGAGGTCTCCCTTAGCCAATTAATGCAGTTGATCATGAGTTCTAAAATTTGATTAAAGCAAGAGACCAAAGATTAGGTATGTAGAATGTTTTGCCAATTTCTCCTTCTCATCTCTTAACCTTTTATTTTAGGCTAAATCCCGCAAAAATAAAAGGTTTGGAGATGTATCACATAACCCATCTATTTTTCATACTGCTGCTAAAAGGGATCCTTAAATTTTTTGTAATAACCCTTGAATTTTATGTATAATAGAAACCCTTTTTTAACCTCTTCGAAACCTTTTTCTGTTCATCCATTTCACTATTTACATTCTTTCTTTTATCATATATTCATTTTTTGAATTAGATATTCTACTTTCTCATCTTTTGAATTTTATTGTTCAATATTCTGTTTTTAATTTTGTAACATGATCTGTCAATTACACTACTCTCTTAGTGAAATTTGCGTGTATTTTCATTTTTTATTTATGTTTTCCATTTTTATAACAACGGCAACCTTTCATAATAATTCTAGCTTAAACTGATATATTAATTTCATCAACATATTTGAAAATGAAATTTATCCATATAAAGAGAAATGAAGAAGCGCTGGATATGAACAAAGTAAACAGAAAAGGAAAAAGAGAGTGGAGAATATTTTCAATTTCATTCTCTGCCTTCAATTGGCATACAAGGCTCCATTTATAATATTTTACAGTTAAAAATAGTTTTACAATTATATACAATGCATTGATTCTCTCATTATACGTTACTATAGTTAGTCATTGACCACCATATAAATCTCTTATTTTTAGCCATATGAATCTCTTAATTTTAGTCATTATAATCAACCATTATAAACTACTATAGTTAGTCATTGACTGATATACTTCTCTGGTCACCCCCCCCCCCCTCCCAAACTAATGATGGGTCATCATCAGTTTACCATTGTAAAAATCATAGCACTTCTTAGTTTGAGAATTTGTAAAGAAATCTGCGAGTTGCTCTTTGGAAGGACTATGAGAAAATGAAATGAGACCTTGTTCAAATTTCTCACGGACAAAATGACAGTCTATCTCAATATGTTTAGTATGCTCGTGAAATACTGGATTGCTTGCAATCTTGACGAAACTTTCATTGTCATAAAATAGTGAGATAGGAGCCTTTACGTGAATACCAAAATCCATTAAAAGTCGTTGGAGCCAAACGATTTCACCACAGGCAGATGATATCGCCCGATATTCTGCTTCAGTGGAAAATTTAGAGACAGTGGGTTGCTTCTTCGATTTCTATGACAATAGAAAACTCCCTAAGAAAATACAATATCTCGTGGTAGATCTACGTGTATCTTTGCATCCAGCATAATCAGCATCACAAAAACCCTGCAACTTAGTACTAGAAGTGGAAGATAGGATAATCCCATTGTTGGAATGGAATGAAGATATTGAATGATACGGTGGACTTCTGTTAAATGTAATGTGCGAGGATCAAAAAAAAATTGACTTACAATCTGCACCGCATGGGCGATGTCCGGACGAGTGACGGTGAGATAGACTAAACTTCCAACTAGTCAACGATATAGTGTTGGATCAGGGATTGGATGTCCATCTGTACGACCATACTTCACATTCAACTCAAGAGGGATGTCGACGATTTTATCATCTGTAAGCCCGGCCAAATCAATAAGATCTTGAGCATATTTTCGCTGACTAAGAAAATATCCGTTAGTGTGCTTAGATATATCTAACCCAAGAAAATAAGTTGCAATACCAAGATCTTTCATGAGAAATGATTGTTGAAGAGTCTGTTTGAATTCTCGAATACCTTGACGATTATCACCGGTAATCAAAATATCGTCAACGTAAACCAAGACCAAAATGTGGCCTTTATCAGTTGAGGAGTTGAGGAGATAAACAATGAATAATTATTATAACTTTGTTGGTAACCAGCTTGTTGAAGCACAGCTTTTAGTTTAGAGAACCAAGCCCATGGTGCCTGTTTCAAGCCATAAAGTGTCTTCCGTAATTTACAAACCATCTGAGGAGGAGCATTGTAGCCTAGAATAAGTTTCATGTAAACAGTTTTAGATAAATCGCCATCAAGGAACGCATTTTTCACGTCCATTTGATAAATATCCCAAATCTTAAGGGCAGCAACAGTAATAAAAGTACGGACTGTAGTCATTTTGGCAACCAGAGCAAAAGGTTTTTCATAATCCACACCATACTCATGTTTGAAGCCTTGTGCTACAAGACGAGCTTTATAACGATCCAAAGAACCATCAGACTTCAATTTGATTGTATACACCCATTTACATCCTACCACGGGATAATCTGGATGTGCTGGTACCATATCCGAAGTGTGGTTAAGCTTTAATGCCTCGAGTTCTTCCTTCATAGCATGGCTCCATTCTGCACTATCTGCAGCCTTCTTATAGGAATGAGGAATATATAAAGGTGTAACTGAGGAAAATAATGAAAGATGGTCAGGTGGCTTAATTGTACGAGTGAACCGACGAAGTGGAGGAGAAAGTAAAGAGATAGTGTTACCTGAAGCCGAAGTTGGTGAAGGGTGAGGCATAAGATGGGGAACTTCATTGCTTTCAACCTGTGAAGTGTTAGGAAATAAAGATAAAGGAATAGTAGAGCTAACAAACTGTGAGGAATTAGAAGGATTAGAAAAATATGGGGTATCTTCAAAGAATATGACATCTCGAGAAATCCTTATTCGTCTTGCTTCCTAATCATAGCAGCGATATCCTTTTTGTGTTTCAGAATATCCAAGAAAAATACATTTCACCAACTTAGTTTCAAGTTTGGAGCGTTGAGAACTAGGAAGAAGGACAAAGCAGGTGCACCAAAAAATCCGTAATAAATTGTAATTTGGAAAGTACCCATGCAACTTCTTCAATGGAGAAACATTTCCTATCAATGGAGTTGGTAGCCTATTGATTAAGAAGTTTGTTGTTAGGATATTTTCAGCCCAAAAAATCTTTGGCAATTTTGCATGAAAGCACAAAGAACGAGCTGTCTCCAATAGATGTCTATACTTTCTTTCTGCAACTCCATTTTGTTGTGGTTGGTGAGGACAGCTTCGTTGATGAATGACCCCTTCTTAAGTAATAAATGTTGTAAATTGTTGAGACATATATTCACCTCCCGAATTACTGCGCAAAATTTTTATTTTCTTGCCAAATTGAGTTTGTAACATTGTATGGAAGTATTTGAAAACCTTCAGAACCTCATATTTATGTCTTAGAAAATAAACCCAAGAGAATCATGACCAGTCATCGACAAAAATTAATGAATGACCCCTTCTTCGGTAAGAAATGTTGTAAATTGTTGAGACATATATTCACCTCCCGAATCACTGTGCAAAATTTTTATTTTCTTGCCAAATTGAGTTTGTACCATTGCATGGAAGTATTTGAAAACCTTCAGAACCTCAGATTTATGTCTTAGAAAATAAACCCAAGAGAATCATGACCAATCATCGACAAAAAGAACATAGTAGAGTTTTCTAGTTAATGAACCAATAGGGGATGGTCCCCAAACATCAGTGTGGACAAGATCAAAGGAAGAAATAGCATGATTCTCATTTCTTCTAAATGGTAAAATATGAGATTTTGAAAGAGCACAATCTTCACAATTATTAATAATTCTTGACTTATGGTCAAGTTTGTCTAACAAAGCACCAGAGAAAAATAAAGAATTCAAATTCAAAGTATGTGGATGGCCAACGAGACAATGCCAAAAGCCTCCATAATTTATTTGAGGGATTGATTTCATCAGAAGAAGGAGCAAGAAAACAAGTTGGTGAATTTGATGATGTTCACAAGTCCAGCATGAAGAGTTCCCCTTTCTTATGGCCTCTCCCAATCACTTTCCCGGTCTGCAGATCCTGTATAAGATAAACAGAAGAAGAAAATAAGACGATACAGTTTTGTTTCATAAGCTGATTAACCGTGATTAAATTGGCATAAAGGTTAGGAATGTATAGGACGTTGGAAAGTGACAAGGATGGTGAATCTAGAGATATTATTGTCAATGAACCAACCTTTGTAAGAGGAAGAGTTTGTTCATTTGCAATAAATATTCTTTCATTTTTATCATATGGCATGATAGAATGAAAAACATTTAAATTTCATGTTATATGATGGATGGCTCCAGAGTCTACAACCTAAGAGTTAGAAAAGGAAGTGTTACCAAAACCAGAAGCATGGAGAGCTTGAATGACTTGTTGGATGAATTCTGGTGAAAGAGTAGAGGGCTGAGCAGAGGTATTGGGATTTGAATGAAAGTGTGTCTCAGCACCTCTACTAGGTTTTCACATGCATCAAGTATGCAATTTTTAAAAATCTAGAGGTCCAAGCTACACTAACCTAGAATCGAACTAGAGAATTAGGGTTTTAAAGCATGTAAAAAAACTTTACACTAAGTAAATAGAGAATACAACCTTTGTAGACCGGTCCTTCACTTCTAAAGCTCCAAGTAGTAGTCCCTTAACTCCAAGTAGTAGTCCCTCAAGCTTTTCTTAGGCTCCACTTGGTGAAAGGAACGAGCTTGCTTCATCGTCTTCGAGGCCGAAAATGATCCACCTTGAAATTACTCTAACTCAAGCTACCTCTTCACTAATCAAAAAATTAGTGAAGCGAACAATCTAATTTTATGGGCTAGATGAGAATAGGTTGATGAAGTAGGAATTTTGCTCACTTTAGAAATCTCTTTTTATTTTCTTTTCTCACCTTATCAAAAGCTAGAGAGCAAAAATGAGATGAAGAAGATGAACTTGGGTGAGGAAAATATCTCAAGAGATAATGTAGAGAGTTAATTATGGGCTAAAAATAATGGTTGGGTTATAAAATATCTAGAGTAAAATAAAAATTAGTGGGATGAGTCATGGCTTCTACATACTTCTACAAGTATCTTAAGCCATGCTCATTTCCACCTAATTTTTGAATTAACTCTAAATAAATAATCACCCAAATATATTTAGTCTTGGTGTGAATCTCATACACCCATGTTCAATGTATCATCCACCATGATACAATATATAAACATATATATTAATATACATCACATATTTATTAAATGTATTTAAAAGAGAAGAAATTCTTTAAGTGAGCACAATATTAGTTAATATATAAATATATCAAATACAAATATATATTAAATTATTAAATCAACACTTGATTCAATAATCCGATCATATCATATATTACCGACCAATATCACTCATATGTATATCACATCATCGAATCAACACTAGATTCAATAACCCGGTCATATCACATATAACCGTCCAGTATCAAATACATATATACATATAATATATTATTGAATCAACATTTGATTCAATAATCCGGTTATATCATATATAACCTAACCGATATCATATGTCGTGAGATTAGAATAAGATATCACATACTCGTATTTAATCAAGCTAACGCACATATCACCATATGTGCTCTACTTCATTTCGCTTGAGCTAGGAAATCTCTGTGTGGGACTCTAAACACTCGTCAATACGCCAGCGGTAGGTAATGATCACATCAGTCACCCACAAGCTGTCAGTAGTACTAGCTGGACATAGCGGCTACCCAGGTATTGAGCGAATAGAAGATCAATAAGCAAGCTTGTCCAAACTCCCACAAAGCCTATAAGCAACACTTACCGTACAGTCCGGTCTCTTCATCTGAAATGTCGTATATCAGGTGTAGGGGTGGAATCGTCAGACCCCAGTAACTTGATAAGTCATGCCGATGTGTGGCCTATAACCGTTCAAGAAACTACTGATAACACTTACCAGTAAATCTCATCATCCCTGGCTAGGGACTTGCTGTTATAGCCAATCGAGTATAGCGTAATATCAACTCCCAATACCGGGAGAGACAAAACCCCTCCTATCGCTCATTTCCTCCATGTGACTCGGGACTGCACCCAAAATCCACCTGTTTGCACAACTCCTTCAAGCCGTGGTAGGGAGGAAATTAAAGCACAGTGGGAACCACACAAGGCTCTATGACGATCTCGGCTCTACAGACTAAATTGTAAAGTGTCACCAGAGAACTGCTATCTGACGATAAGTATAATACCAACTAGGAGTTCTCAGCGATTCCTGTTCAGTATACCCATTCTCTAATGAGCATCTGTGTTCAATCTTTGATATCAAACACCAATGGATATAGGATCAACCATCGCCCCATACAAGATCAAAAAACGTACACACTAGTCTACTCTGGAATATCGATGCCGTGTCTCGATATCCCCTCGGCTAGGAACTGTTAAAGGATATGCTTGCGGACTACCCAAGCCCTACTGGTATGATCTGCATCATAATTCTGGTAGTCAAGCTAACATCCCAAGGGTTTTATCAACATGTATCAGAGAGACAGTATAATAATACTAGTGTACATGTTAAGATAAAGTGCAACCAGATAGCATACTATCATGTCGAGCAAGAAAGTCCTCTATATGTGTGTCTGTGTGTGTGTGTGTGTGTGTGTGTCCAAGCATCCACTATAATATACAATCATGTACAATAATGGTCTCTACGGCATACATATGACTAACAATCTCCCACATGCACTAAGGCCAGTTGCTGTAGTATCGCATACCCAACATCCCAAAAAGTCTCTCAAATTGCATCTGGGGAAGGGCCTTCGTGAGTGGACCCGTTGTGTTATCTTTCATGTCAACTCTCCTGATCTCGATCTCCCGGCGATCAACTATCTTCCGGATCAGGTGATACCGCCTAAGAATATGTCTGGATCTCTGATAGGACTGGCGTTCCTTGGCCAAAACCACAGCTCCATTGTTTTCACAATACAAAGGTATTGGATTCTCAATAGATGAAACCACACTAAGTTCAGTAATGGACTTCTTCATCCAGACAACTTCTTTGGCAGTATCATTGGCAGCGATGTATTCAGTCTCCATCGTCGAGTCTGACATGGTATCTTGCTTAAAACTCTTCCAACATACCGTCCCTCCATTGAGGGTAAAGACAAAACCCGAGACCGACTTAATGTCGTTCTTATCACTATGGAAGCTCGAATCGGTAAAGGACTACACCTGGAGTTCTCCGTTACCATACACCAAGAACATCTCTTTAGACCTTTTTAAATACTTAAGAATGTTCTTCACAGCTGTCCAGTGCTTTTTTCCAGGATCTGATTGATACCTTACTTACCACGCTAAGTGCGTAAGCTACAACCTGTCTGGTATATAATATCGCGTACATGATTGACCAACTGTAGAAGCATATGGTATCCCTTGCATGCGAGCCCTCTCCAAATCAATCTTGGGAAACATCTCTTTGGAGAGAGTGATTCCTAAGCAAGCGGGTAAACTACCACGCTTAGAATCTTTCATACTAAACCTCTTTAGTATAGTGTCAATATACCTGGATTGGGACAATCCAAACATCCGCTTATATCTATCTCTATAGATCTTAATCCCAGAGATGTAAGAGGCATCACCTAGATTTTTCATGGAGAATTTTTGTGATAAGAAGAGCTTGACCGAGTGTAGCATAGGAACATCATTTCCTATCAAGAGTATGTCATCCATGTACAATACGAGGAAGACAACCTTACTCTCTACAACATTCTTGTACATAGAAGGTTCATCTACGTTTTTGATGAAGTCAAACTCTTTGACCGCCACATCAAATAGATGTTCCAGCTCCACGATGCCTGATTTAATCCGTAGATTGATTTAAGCAGCTTGCACACCTTTCCGCTGCTCCCACTTTCTATGAAGCCCTCAGGCTATGTCATGTACACGCTCTCTTCTAAATCACCATTTAGAAAAACGGTTTTGACGTCCATCTGCCAGATTTCGTAGTCATGGTATGCAGAAATGGCAAATAGGATCTTGATAGACTTAAGTATAGCCACTGGACAAAAGGTTTCATCATAATCGACACCTGGTCATTGACGAAAACCTTTTGCAACAAGTCTAGCTTTGAAGGTCTCAATCTTTCCGTCTACACCAAGTTTCTTCTTAAAGATCAACTTGCTCCCAATGAGTTTTACCTCTTCAGAAGCAACTTCCAAAGTCCATTCTTTGTTGGTGTACATGGATTTCATCTCAGATCGCATTGCATCTAGCCATTTCATAGAGTCTCCACTTGTGATGGCCTGCTCGAAACTAGTTGGGTCATCATCTTCCATGATGCAATCCTCGCTCCCACCGTCTAAGAGAAAACCGTAGTATCTCTCAGGTGGATGAGAAACCCTACTAGATCTGCGGAGTGGCTGAGGTTCGTCGGGGACTATCGAATTCTCCGATTCTACCAAATCATCAGTTATAGTTTGTGCAGCTGGAATTTTTTCAAGTTCTACTTCATTACCACTAATTTCTTTTACACGAAATTCCTTTTCTAAAAAGATGGCATATTGAGAAACAAACACTTTTTGTTCCTTAGTGTGGTAGAAGATATATACATATGAATCTTTTGGATATCCCACAAACTTGCACAAAACAGACCTTGCCTCGAGCTTGTACGGATTTTGCTTTTTAACATAGGCCAGACAACCCCATATCTTAACTCGTTTAAGAGATGGTCTCTTCCCATTCGATATCTCATATGGAGTGGTAGGCACGGATTTGGTCAGAACCCTATTTAATAGGTATGCAGCTGTCTCCCCAAAAGAAAATAGGTAACTCAGCAATACTCATCATTGAGCGCACCATATCTAATAGGGTGCGATTCCTCCACTCCAAAACTCCATTGTGCTGTGGCGTATACGGAGGAGTAAGTTGAGAGATAATCTCATTCTTTTTTAAATAGTAATGGAATTCTGTGATTAAGTATTCTCCTCCCCGATCAGATCGAATGATTTTAATACTTTTACCCGTCTGGTTCTCAACATCATACTTATATTCCTTGAATTTCTCAAATGCTTCAGATTTGTGTTTCAACAAGAACACATGTCCGAATCTTGAGAGATCATCGGTGAATGTAATAAAGTATGAGAAACCATTCCTGGCATGTGTAGATATAGGAACGCATACATCACTATGTATCAGTCCCAAGAGTTCACTAGCTCTTTCTCTGTCCAGTAAACGGAGTTTTAGTCATCTTACCATTGAAACATGACTGGCAAGTTTCATAAGATGTAAATTCAAACTGATTCAAATATCTATTTTTATGTAATTTCTCTAGTCTTGTCACATTGATATGACCAAGTCTACAATGCCACAAAAAGGATTTGTTCATTTCTGAACTTTTCCTCTTGTGTGTATTCTGTATACTTAGAACTGCATTCTGATTTAGAACGTACATATCGTTACATAACGTACCAAACCCAATTAACACTTGATTGAAGAAAATGTTCATAACATTTTTCTCTAGTACAAAATTATATATTTCTTTATGCAATAAAGAGATTGATATAATAGTGCGACATCATGTTCGGCATGTAATATCAGTCGTTCAGAATCAATGTATTACCACTTGGTAATACAAGGTGATATTCGCCAACTGCTTTGGCAGCAACAGTTGCTCCATTCCCTACTAGGACAGACTTATCACCTTTTCCCAGTTCTCTACATCTTCTTAACTCTTGTAATATATTACAAATGTGGGATCCTGATCCGGTATCCAATACCCAGAATGTATAGCATATTGAGAAACAGTTCTCGGTTACGAACACACCCGAAGAAGATAAATCAACATGCTCTTTCTTCATTCGGGTGGCATGAGAATCCTGATGTTCCCCTATTCCTTGCCCAGACTTATGACAATCATAAGATAGAGCGGAACCAACGTTCCCCAACTTACTATAATAAGCGGGTTCGGTCAATACATCCATATTATTATCATGATTAAGGCATATCATGGTCGCTAGTTGAAGAGAAACAAGAAAATACCTTAGCGTGCGCTCTTGCATGATTAGCTTGGTTATTATCTTATCTAATAAGGATGGGTCACATTGTTTTTTTATCAAATCTTCCTTCAAACCCTAAAAGGTAAGACTAGCCGGGATTAATTACACCCTACAAGTTCGCCAATCGGTCAGCCAGGAAGGTATTGGTACTTTGAGAGAGTCTCCCATGTTTTCGCATGGAACCAATTAAATAACCTCATTTCCGCAGGAGCTTAACCCCGTTAACACCTTTCTTAGACACCTACTGGATCAACTAATTGTAAAGTACAAAACTCTCCCAGGAGTAACTCTTACTCGCAGTGGGTATCGGGATCCAACTATCTCATAGAAGGTATGCAATCTCATTGCAAATTTCAACACTTAAAATTCCCAATATCTGTTTTTACCACTAGCTACTTATGACCTTAACTATGGTCAACAAATCATAAGCGCTAGTCAATTTCTATCCATCATTTCGTGATTGAATTAAACCCACCCGCACGATCCTTAACTATGGTCAACAAGGTCGTACGACTATCCTAATCCAATCGCATCATATACAGCAGATAAGCACTAATCATCTACTGCACACTACGCCTAACGCAGCACGAATACTAAATAGTACTTATCTGAAATGACGGAGGGCTACGACTGGTTTTTAATAAAACCTTTAACGTAATGAACTTGATATCGTTGTAGAATCGAGTGATTTGAAAAAGGAGTGGCTTAAGCTCCGCTTTTAAAATCTAGTTTTCAAAAACAATCCGAGTGGGTTGTAGTATTTGCTAGCTTTTTCTAAAGAGGTCATTCCCGGTGAAGGGATCTCGGCTCTTTCCTCATCGAATGAGGTGCAGGATATCCAGCAAGGAATACCGCTATGCAAAGCAATAACTAGAGCTATCTTTTTGAAAAATTTGATTCTACAACATTTTTTGGTTTCGTTTCTTTACATTAATCTCATTAATAAAGTCTCATCATTTATGTTTCCTAAACATCACAGAAGAAACGAAAAAAGAACGACGCTTATACCATCCACATTCGCCATAGGGCCTCATCATGCACCGTTAAATTATTTAACTAACGGCAAAGCGGGGGCTGGACTAGCGCGGGTGCAAAACATAAGCAACGTTTATTATATATATCATATATATATAGCATTCGTCTCAGGCAGTTATATGATCACATCACAGAACTCAGGAAGCAGAAGTCAACATATGAAATATTGGATATATTAGGAGGCCCGTGTTTTAAATTCAGCCAGTAATGAAAAACACGGATTTCATGGTCGTGATGAATAGCCAAACCCACATCCCTAGACCCCTACGAGAGCGGTGTTCTCCACCGAAAGACCAGGAAGACAAACGTCTTGCCTGAATTTGCGGGAAGATGCTATTTGGTTTTATCCGTCCACCTCTCCGAAGATACCAAGTTGATTTATGGCACCGTATATCGAAGGTTTAGACAGATGCGGCCGTTCTAGCAGACTTCGTCAGATTCCCCCTCATTTGAGGGGGTTTTGATTGTGGGGGCGCTCCTCCCTGCAGACGCAAGGCCCTGCAGTTAATTATGCTACCGCATCGCGGTAACAACTTTCTCCTTCTCCAGATGGTCACTTCGTGTCGTGTGTGTTTATTTTATTTTTGGTTTCCCGTGGATTGTATATGGAGACTAATTTATGTTGTCGCCTATAGGGCGTGGATTTGTCCAAATCCATATTTTCTTAGATTTAGGTTTTGGTTGGGTTTAAGGATCGTTAATCTCATTTGAGACTAAGATCAACTTAAACGTTTGTTAAGAATACATTAGTCAAATTTTAGACTAAGATCAACTTAACATTTGTTATGGACACGTTAGTCTAATTTTAGACTAAGATCAACTTAACAGGATCATTTAGATCCAACAAAAGAGCATTTGAGCTCTATTGTTTTAGTTTAGGGACATTGCGGTCTATTGGGTCTAAGGACATCATAGTCCGTGACAGTTTAAAGTTGTCATAGTCTGTAAAGTTTAAAGACATCATAGTCTATGAGTTTAAGGACCTCACAGTCAATAAAGTTTAAGGACATCATAGTCCATGAGTTTAAGGACCTCATAGTCCATGGGGTTTTGGTTTAACCAGTTTGGGGATACGCCAAAGGTTATCGGTTATTGGGACCCTCTATATCTCTGAAGACGTTGAAGGATTACAATGACATATATCAGAGGTATGAAGAGATGTACCCTTGAACCAATATCCCAATTTGGGGAATGGGATGAACATCAGTTTATATGTCATCTGTTAGGAGAACACTAGTCATCTTTGGGACTAGGATTAGTTTGGGGAGATCTGAACATGAGGGCTCCGTTGATTGGTGACAAAAAGGGTCTTAGTTTTGGAAGACTTGGCTAATTTGAGCTAAGCATGATTTCCCTTAGTCACCCCATAGTGCTAATCACTGAATCAGTGTTAAACACAGGACTTTGGAGGAGCTCACGTGTGAACACGTGAGGGGCCCCGAAATGGGTATTGTTCCTTGAGTTTATTCCTTCATATATATATAAGTGTTGAGCACTTGGCTCACGTGTGAGCACGTGAGGCGCCCGAAGTGAGAACTGTTCTCTGGATTTTATTCCTCTTTCATTTATAAGTGCTAAGCACTTGGTTCATCAAACAGTCACGTGCAGACACGTAAGGTGCCTTCAAAATGCGAGCGATGTCTTTGGAGTTTTCTCCCTCTTTTATACACAACTGTTTGGGGGTCACGTGGGAACACGTAAGGTGCCCCCAAAATGGGAGTTATCTTGGGTTTATTCCCTTTTCCTTTTTTTGAGTGCTAAGCACTATTGGGTCACGTGAGATCACATGAGGCACTCTGAAGAATGAAAATTTCCTTTGTTTTATTCTCCTTTTCTTTTTTCTGAGTGCTAAGTACTATCAAGGGATCACGTGAGATCACGTGAGGCACCCAAAATCTGTTCTGCCTTGGCTTTACTCCCTTTTTATTTTGAGAAGTTTGTTCAAGGATCACGTGGGAGCACGTGACCTAATTTCATTCGTTCTCTTTTGATCATTAAGGGGGGAGTCACGTGGACACACGTGATCATCTTAGGTACTAATCTCTTTTACGTGCATGAAAAGTTAAATCTCTTGTTTAAGATATAAATTCTTTTATAGAGTTAAACCTTAATTTTATTTAGAGGAATTAAATTCCTATGTGTTTGAAAGAATTAAATTCTTTAAACCCAATTCTCTCTCTAAGTTTTGGATCTGCATGGCAGAATCTTCCCGATGAGAATTAAATTCTCAACTTTATGGGGAGATCTGCTTCTGCAGATCTATTACCATAAGGAAGAACTAAGTTCTTGTATTAAGGGTTCAACCCTATATTTGTTGGAGGAATTAAATTCTTATATGCTTTGTAGGACAATAGAATTCTCTGAACTTAGGTCTTCCCTTAGCTTTTAGATCTGCATGGCAGAATCTCCCTGATTAGAATTAAATTCTCAACTTATGAGGAGATCTGCTTCTGCAAATCTTCAACCAGAGGAAGAACTGAGTTCTTATTTAGAAGAGTTAAACTCTTGGTTTGAGAATTAAATTCTCTATTGTTTTGTGGGAGCTTATAGAATGAACTCCTTCCTTCTCAGAGTTTTTTTCCTCTGAAGAGATCTTCTTTTCTCTCTGGAGAATTAAATTCTCTTCTTTTTTTCTCTATGTCTTCTCTCTCTGTTGTTGTATCCTCCTTTTCTCTTCTCTTCTTGGCTCCTATTTATAGGAGAAAGAGAAGAATCCGTTCAGCCAATCTCTCATTGAGCGATTTTGAGTGATTTTATAACCAACATGATCTTTTAAATCATTCGATAAATTTTATTCACCATTGGATTTTTTTTAATCCATAAGATATTTTATTTGTTGTTCCTGGCAAATTTTAGGAAAATATTTCCTTGTACAGAATCTTTCTATAAATTGGTGATTTTTAATCACCATTGGATTTTTAAACCAACGGTACTCACTTTTACAGAGTGCAATCTTTTTTTTTGGAAAGATCTAGGGAAATATTTTTCCAATTAGGGATTTTGATTCCTTTTAATTAGAATTTAATTCTATTAGTTCAGGGGGTTTAAGAATCTATCACATGTTGGCACGTGACCTTACCAATTAAGCATTTAATTAGAATTTAATTTTATTGGTTCAGACTTCAGAGAGATCAGGAACCCATCACGTGTTGGCGTGTGACCCCACTGATTAAGCATTTAGTTATAATTTAATTCTATTAGTTCAGAGGGCTCAGAAACACATTGCGTGTTGGCACATGACCCCACTGATTAAGCATTTCCAATTGTTTATTTCATTCAGCGCCTATAGGCTTTGCCTGTAAAAGGTCGCGTGCATGCACGTGAGACCCGGTCACGTGTGGGCACGTGATGCCCCCTTTAGAGGTTTTTCTTGCTGCTTTATTTGTTTTTTATTGAGTTCCCATGAGAGAACAAATGCTTTTAATTCTTTTTAATTAGAATTTAATTCTATTAATTCAGTGGGTTCAAGAGCCCATCACGTGTGGGCACGTGACTTTATCAATTAGGCATTCAGGCGTAGATAGAATCTGCCCATAAAAGGCCATGTGTTTGCACGTGAGGCCCGGTCACGTGTGAGCACGTGATGCCCCATTTGGGGATTTTCCTTACTGCTTTATTTGTATTTTATTCAGTTCCCATGTGGGAACAAATGCCCCCACAGCGTTGTTCTCACGTGTTTACACATGAGTGCAACGCTGTCATCTTTGTGGCCGTTGGATTTGCCTAGGGAACCAAAGATGTGATCCTTGATTAGTAACTTCCATATCTCGAATATTTCCCTCTGATTTTGAGGGTTCATGGGATTTTGTTTCTCATGTATTTTTATGGATTCTTGGAATTTAATTCCACTGCGTAAAGGAATTTAATTCCTCTGGCGAAGAGCTTAGCTCTGAAAGATCAATAGGACCCTTCGGGAATTTTATTCCCTAGCGCTCTTGATAATCTTTTCATAGGGCTTTGCCCTTATTCGCGCAGATTTTTAATTTTGTTAGGTGTCTTATCAGAGGTTGTTTTTCCAAGAGTTGTTTGAATTCCAATGTCTGTTTCAATAAGCTTTTTCTTAATCAGTCTGTCCATTAAATTCTCACTGATTTTCCTTTTTAGACGTTATGGCCGCTCATCCGTATGATCTCGACGAGATTATTTCTTATGGAAACACTCGCGCACTAGGCCGCTGCCAGAACCAGGAGTTCACAAACGCTCAGTGTGCTGAAATCATGCGTCGCTTTGATGAATACAATGGTCGACTGCTTCCTCGTCGTTCCGCTCTTTTGAAGCTCATTGTGAGAGCGATCTGGGAAGCACTTCCTTTATTCTATGATGGCATGCCGCTTAAAGTATTGGATGACGCCGATGATAACGTACACTCAGTGTATCTGATGGGCCTAATCTCAAAGAAAAGGCAAGACAATCTTGTTGATATTCTGCACCAAACTTTTCAACAGGCGACGATACTCGCTGCCTATCGAAGGGCAGAGGACATCAATGAGGACCCTGATGCTTGTGATCGTGAGAGGAAGCATACAAGAATGGTCCGAGAGGCCCGAAACATTTTAGATGGCCTAACTTTTGAATTTCTCAATCCATGTCCTAAATTTGATGTCTTGCCATTGTAAACATTATAATAATGTTTTTGTTTACCATTTTCATCACTGTAAGAATTTTCTGAAGTATGAATAGACAATTTTATTTCCGCCTGTTTATTTTATGCACTAAACCTTTTCCGCACATACATAAATGGGTATGCTTCGAACGCTTGACTGGATGCGAATCAAATGTTCTTCTTGCTGTCATTCATAGTATGTGGTTGACGTCCGTAGGTTACACTTTTTCATTTCGATTTGACGCAGAGCAGTTTACGCACTCTTGAGTAACACCTCCATTTCTCTGGCATGTAATTTTGGCAAATGTGGTCTTTAAATAGTCCATCTTGACCTCTTTATAGGGTAGTGATGGCTTAGGAAATAGGTTCAGGTTTGCCACCTAAGGTTTTCCATCTTTATGAGCCGTGAGGGTCTCATAAAGATTTTTCTCCCTACGAGTCGAGAGGATCTCGTAGGTGTATTTTCTCCTTAGGAATCGTGAGGATTCCTAAGTGTGTTTTCTCTTAAGAGTCGTAAGGATCCCACAAGAGAATTTTCTTCCTTACAAGTCGAGAGGACTCGTAAGTGGTTGATGAGTTGACCTATTCCCGAGTCAAAGCATTGCTTCGACGGGGAGGTCGAGGGTTGACTTTGGCCATATTTCACGGGGTCAAGATTGACTTTGGCTGTGTTCCACGTGGTCAGGATTGACTTTGGTCGTGTTCCACGGGGTCAGGATTGACTTTGGCCGTTTTCCACGGGGTCAGGATTGACTTTGGCCGTGTTTCACGGGGTCAGGATTGACTTTGGCCGTGTTCTACGGGGTCAGGATTGACTTTGTCCGTTTCCCATGGGGTCAGGATTGACTTTAGCCATTTTCTACGGGGTCAGGGATTGACTCTCGGTTGTCTGTGCACCGCCGAGTCCTGAAACTGGGAAATTTGCCGCGGCTCCACTTTGCTGACGTTGCGTCTACTGTAATGAGACGAATGTCGAGATGGTCTCTAGATTGTCTATGAACCGTTGAGATTTGGAACTAGGGACTTTGCCATGGCTCCGCTTTTGCTGACGTTGCGCCTGCTGTAATGAGACGAATGTCGATGTGGTCTCTAGGTTGTCTGTGAACCGTCAAGATTTAGAACTAGGGACTTTGCCATGGCTCCGCTTGATTGTCGCGTCTAAATCCTACTGTAATGAGGAGGAACACCGTTGTGGGTCTCCAGGCTGTAGATGTGGCCGTCGAGACTTGGAACTGGGGACTCTGCCATGGCTCCAAGATTGGTTGTCGCGTTTGAATCCTGCTGGAATGAGGTGGAATGCTGTTGTGGGACTCCAGGCTATAGATGTGGCCGTCGAGACTTGGAACTAGGGACTCTGTCGTGGCTCTAAGATTGATTGTCGCATCCGAATCCCGCTGGAATGAGGAGGAACTCTGTTTGGGTCTCCAGGCTGTACATGTGGCCGTCGAGACTTGGAACAAGGGACTCTGTCGAGGCTCCGAGATAGTCTCTAGGTTGTCTATGAACCTTTGAGATTTGGAACTAGGAGACTGTACCATGGCTCCGTTTGTTAACGTCGTATATTCCTACAGAGACACTGATTTCTCTGCGGGTCGACGCGAATCAAGATGCTCTCGTCAAGGATGTTGATTTCCCTAAATCGAGGTTTTTTTCCAAGGACACTGATTTCCTCGGAGTTGAGACGAATCGAGATATTCCTGCAAAGACACTGATTTCCTTGTGGGTCGACGCGAATCGAGATGCTCTCATCAAGGATGCTGATTTCCATGAATTGAGGTTTTGCCAAGGACACTGATTTCCCTAGGGTTGAGACGAATCGAGAGATTCCTGCAAAGACACTGATTTCTCTGCAGGTTGACGCGAATCGAGATACTCTCGTCAATGACGCTGATTTCCCTGAATCGAGTTATTTACCAAGGACACTGATTTCCTCGGAGTTGAGACGAATCGAGAGATTCATGCAAAGACACTGATTTCTCTGCGGGTCGACGCGAATCGAGATACTCTTGTCAAGGACGTTGATTTCCCTGAATCGAGGTTTTTTGCCAAGGACACTGATTTCCCAGGAGTTGAGATGAATCGAGAGATTCATGCAAAGACACCGATTTCCTTGCGGGTCGACGCGAATCGAGATGCTCTCGTCAAGGATGCTGATTTCCCTGAATCGAGGTTTTGCCAAGGACACTGATTTCCCTAGGGTTGAAACGAATCGAGAGATTCCTGCAAAGACACTGATTTCTCTACGGGTCGACGCGAATCGAGATGCTCTCGTCAAGGACGCTGATTTCCATGAATCGAGGTATTTGCTAAGGACACTGATTTCCTCGGAGTTGAGACAAATCGAGAGATTCCTGCAAAGACACTGATTTCTCTGTGGGTCGACGCGAATCGAAATGCTCTTGTCAAGGACGCTAATTTCCCTGAATCGAGGTTTTGCCAAGGACACTGATTTCCCTGGAGGTCGAGACGAATTGAGGTATTTCTACAAAGACATTGATTGTAAGTCCACGTTACCCGTCCCCGGTTCTTTGGGGTTGCGGAAATGGTGAAAAACGATTTTTTCTTTGGGGGTAACATGGACTCAAAATACGGATCTTTGTTAAACAACTATCTAACAACCTAACTAGGAGTTTTACCTACTCGGTTAGGGGGTTATACCTTAACTTGAACTCCTTCTCTTCAACTCCTTGCGGTAGTCAGATCGGCCTCACCTCGTCGTCTCCTTGCGCCGAATATGGATCCACCCGAAAGCTTCTACCTTTGGCTTCAACCTCAAACTAGAGGAAACTAGAACACTTGGCTTGCTAGACTTTGTGTACTAGGATGAGTAGAGAAGTGTTTTGGGTTTTTATCTCTAAGGCAAATGATTCTCAACACATGAGAGGTTTTTGCCTTGAACTAGAGAGAGAGCAAGAGGAAAAGGGAGAGCTTGAGGATGAGAGAGCTTTCACG
Source organism: Agapanthus africanus (assembly GCA_030015575.1). NCBI lineage: Eukaryota > Viridiplantae > Streptophyta > Magnoliopsida > Asparagales > Amaryllidaceae > Agapanthus > Agapanthus africanus. The sequence continues at coordinate 460,695,875 of CM057350.1, forward strand.
AGAGAGAAAGCAAAATGAAAGAATGAAGAAGACATTTTCCCACCATCCTCTCATAACACAAAAATAATCATAACAATAATAGTAATTGAGTATTATGTGATGGTTCATATCATATCAAATGGCAATATCATTTCATGCACTCATTTTGTAAAGTATAACAAGCAAGCAAAAGTCTTTGCCATGAAATGATAGCCATTGCAATGATGATGGTCAACAAGTCCAACCTAGTCAACCGGTCAACAAAGTCAACAAGTCAACAAAGTCAACCTTTCAACCCAACCATGTCACAATAATACTTAATTAATATTATTGTTAATCATATTTCTAATTCTCATTAGGGTTTAGCAAAAGTCAACAGTCAACAACCCTAATGAGAATCCTCTGCCTCTGTCTCTGTCAACCGTGCATACACACCCGCATCCGCGTTCCGAGGAACACGAATACAAACAAGATAAAACCAATCCCAAAACGTATACTAGGATCTGGCTTAAACTAAAGCCCGCTAGTAATAACTGCCCGGTCACTAAACGTGCACAAGTGCACGGATGTAACCGAACCCTGTCGCAAAACCATGCGACCTCTACTCTTTTGCCTAAAGGAGAATAGCTCTCTGTATGGGACTTTAAAGACTCGACACTACGCTGGCAGTGGGTTTAACCACAGACCGCAAGAGGCACTAGCTGTGCGTAACGGCCCCCAGGTAGACGCCGATAAGAAGATTGACGAGGTGAAACCCATCTGAACTCCTACTGAGCCTGAATGTGACAATCTCCGTACAGTCCGGTCTGTTCGTCTGAGAATATCGCATGGCGGGCCTAGAGGGGCGGTAAACGTCAGTCCCCTAATAGCGGTACAAGTCGTGTTGGAGTGTAGCCCAGAACACCCTGAGATAACACTGGAAACCTACCAGTATATCTCGCTTGCCCTGGCCAGGGACGACTATGTGTAATGGCTCTCCATGACACTGCGCGATATCAACTCCCAATACCGGGAGAGACGAATCCTGTCTAACCGTCACTGCCTCCAAGTGCTTCAGGACTGCACCCAACTACTACCTGTTTGCACGACTCCTTTGAGCCGTGGTAGGGTAGTAATCAAAGTACAGTGGGAACACACTCGAGGCGAAGTGACAGTGTCAAGTCAGTGGACGAAGCTGTACTCATGTCACCTGGGAACTGATAACTGACGATAGGTATAGTACCAACCATCAATTCCAGACGAGTCATGTCCAGTGTACTCGTAACCTAACGAGCACCTGCATACTATCTCAAGTACGACGTACTGACGGCTGTAGGACAGACCGTCTCCCCTGCTGGGATGAGAAGCGCATACGCTAGTCTACTCCGGAGTATCGATGCCCTGTCTCGATAGTCCTACGACTAGGGACCTGTATAAGGATGTGCTTGTGGATTACCCAGCCCCCACGAGTGTGACTGCCATCACAATGCTGGTAATCAAGCAAAGATCCTAAAGGCTCCACTAATGTGTATAGGTGATATACTAAAAGAAACACATGTACACATTAAAGTAGAAACAAACCAAGTAGCATACTACCATTTTGAGCAAGATTGTCTATACAACTGTGAATATCCCAAGCTTCCATTAAGTAATATACAAACTAGTATGATACAGTAATGGCCTCTAGGGCATATCACTAACATTGATTTCTCTGCGGGTCGACGCAAATCGAGATGCTCTCGTCAAGGACGCTGATTTTCCTGAATCGAGGTTTTGCCAAGGACACTGATTTCCCTGGGGTTGAAACGAATCGAGGGATTCCTGCAAAGACGCTGATTTCTCTGTGGTCAAGACGAATCGAGATATTCCTGCAAAGACACTGATTTCTCTGCGGTCGAGACAAATCGAAGTATTCCTGCAAAGACATTGATTTCTCTGTGGGTCGACGCGAATCGAGATGCTCTCGTCAAGGACGCTGATTTCCCTGAATCGAGGTTTTGCCAAGTATACTGATTTCCCTGGAGGTCGAGATGAATCGAGGTATTCCTGCAAAGACACTGATTTCTCTGCGGGTCGACGCGAATCGAGATGCTCTTGTCAAGGACGCTGATTTCCCTGAATCGAGATTTTGCCAAGGACACTGATTTTCCTGGAGGTCGATACGAATCGAGGTATTCCTGCAAAGTCACTGATTTCTCTGCGGTCAAGACAAATCGAGGTATTCCTGCAAAGACATTGATTTCTCTGCGGTCGATACGAATCGAGGTATTCCTGCAAAGACACTGATTTCTCTGCGGGTCGACGTGAATCGAGATGCTCTCGTCAAGGACGCTGATTTCCCTGAATCGAGGTTTTTCCAAGGACACTGATTTCCCTAGGGTCGAGACGAATCGAGGGATTCGTGCAAAGACATTGATTTCTCTGCGGGTTGACGCAAATCGAGATGCACTCGTCAAGAACGCTGAGTTCCCTGAATTGAGGTTTTGTCAAGGACACTGATTTCCCTAGGGTTGGTTGACTTGTTTTCGAGACGGGGTCATTGGATGACGTATTTCCGAAATGCAATCATTGGCTGACTTTATGTTGTTCGTGAACCGTGGAGTCTTAAAACTGGGGACTTTTCCCTGGCTCCATTTGGTGATGTTTCGTCCGAATCCTGTTGGAATGAGGAGGATCACCGTTGCTAATTTTTAGGCTGTAAATGTTGCCGTTAAGATTTGGAACTAGGGATTTTTCCATGGCTCCGTTTCGTTGTGTCGCTTCTATGCCCTGCTGACATAAGAAGGAACGCCGTTGTTGATCTTCAAGGATGCAGATGTTACTGTCGAGATCTGACTTTTCCCTTTGACAGAGCTTGTTAGGACATATGGTTCCCTTTCGTTTATGCCCATGGATTGTGTACAGGGGTCAGTATGGACTCACCTGCAGGGCAAAAATTTCATTTTTTTTATCTGTATTTTTTTTTGTTTTCTTTCCGCAATGCTCTATCATTACAGCTTTTTGTATCGCGAAAGTCGTGATTTCCCAATCATTTCTGCTATTTTTCGCTGTGCCCAATCATTTCGGCTGTTTTTTTACTCGCTATTTTTTATTGCGGGTTGCCCAATCATTTCGGCTATTTTTTTATGCATATATTTTACTTGCTGATTTTGTTGCAAGTTGCCTCATCAATTCAGCTATTTTACATGCATTTTTTTTCGAGTACAGAACTCAAGATCTGATACCAATATTAGCATCAGCATCGCTGCGACTGGAATATTGCCAGGAGCGAATCATCATTTGCCATGAAAGGACTTAGAACTTGATACCGATGTAGGCTGTTAGTTATATGTATGCCCTAGAGGCCATTACTATACATAGGATGTATATCGTAGTGGATGCTTGGACATATATAGGGATGGCTTTCTTGCTCGATATGATAGTATGCTATCTGGTTACTCTTTACCTTAACGTGTATACTAATTGTCTCTCTGTTACATGTTGGTAAAGCCCTTAGGATGTGTACTTAACTACCTGGACTATGATGCGGATCATACTAGTGGGGACATGGTAGTCCATAAGTACATCCTTCAAAGTCCCTAGTCGTGGGTGTATCGAGACGGGGCATCGATATACCAGAGTAGACTAGCGTATACCTTCTCGACCCATACAGATGGGCGATGGATGATCCCATATCCAATGGTGCTTGACATCAGAGATGATATACGGGTGCTCAATGAAGACTGGGTACACTGGACGGACTCGCCGAGAACTCCCAGATGGTATTATACCTTACGTCAGATGGCAGTTCTCTGGTGACACTGGTGCAGGTTAGTTTGTAGACCCGAGATCGTCATAGAGTCTTGTGTGATTCCCACTGTGCTTTGATTTCCATCATACCACGTCCAAGAGGGCGTGCAAAAAGGTGGCTTTTGGGTACAGTCCCGAATCATATGGAGGCAATGAGCGATAGGAGGGGTTTCGTCTCTCCCGGTATAGGGAGTTGATATTGCGCAGTGCTCGATTGGCTATAACAGGAAGTCCTTGGCCAAGGATGCTTTTGGAATTTACTGGTAAGTGTTACCAGTAGTTTCTCAACCCGTTATAAGCCTCATATCGACACGACTTATCGAGTTATTGGGGTCTGACGTTTACCATCCCTAGACGAGATATGCGACATATCAGACGAACAGACAGGACTGTACGGTAGTGTTACTCGTTGGATTCAGAGGAGTGTGAGCGGGCTTGCTCGTTGATCTTCTGATCGCTCAATACCCGGGTGGCCGTTACGTTTAGCAGACCGCTTGAGGCTTGTGGGTGTTTGATATGATCATCACCTGCTGCCGGCGTATTGACGAGTCTTTAGAGTCCTACACAGGGGTTTCCTGGCTCAAGCGAAACTAAATAGGAGCGCATATGAGATATGTGCAGGACCGAGAATAATACCAGTATGTGATACTGTATTCTATTCTCGCGATTTGTATCATCGATCGGTTATATGAGATATAGCCGGGTTACCGAATCAAGTGTTGATTCGATTCATTGATACACTTGATATTAGTCGGTTATATGCGATATGACAGGATCGTTAAATCAAGTGTTGATTTAATGATTTAATGTATAATTATATATTTGATATATTACTTTACATTAACTTGTATTGGTTCACTTAAGATTGGTTTTCTCACTTGAATGTGCACATTGTTTATATGTGATATATGCAAGTGTACATGTTTGTATCATGCTTGATGATACAAACAAGTTGTGTGTATGAGACTTGAACCATATCAAGGTTAGATTAGGGTTTACTATTTTCCTAAACAAATAACAAAAGAGTGTGACTTTGGTCAAAGTTATCAAGCTTCATGAAGCTTGATAAACATTGACAAAGTCAACTCTCTTTGTCATTTGTTCAAGATATTAGCTAACCCAACCCTTAACCTTATGCTATGGTTAATTCTCTACATGAGTTAAGCATGAGGGCTTAACTCAACCATGGTGCCATGATTAAAAGGATAAGTGTTCATATTATTCTTTTAATGGAAATAATTCTTTCTTCTGCTTCATCTTCATCAAGCTCACAAAAGCTTGAGAGCTCCAATGGTGCCATGGTAAAAGAGTGAGAAATCCAATTCTAAAGTGAACCCACTTCCTGTTTCTTCATTCTCTACTACTTGCCATGTAGTATAGAGTGTTCTCTTCACAAAGTTTTTGACCAAGTGAAGGAATAGCTTGAGTTTGAGTCTCCCCGACGTAGATCATCTTCGGCCTCGAAGTCAATGACCTAGCCCGATCATTTCTCCGACGAAACCATTTCTAGAGTCCGGGATCCGATGATCGCAGTGGAGGGACGTCAACACGGAGCTAAAGAAGTGGTAGACCGTATATACAAAGCTTGTAATCCCTTTCACTTAGTAGCAAAGTCGTTTGCTTGCTTGCTTTTCTCCTTAACTTCTAGTTAACGATCTAGTTTAGGGTTTCTCGACACCGGAAAATTTTTGTTTGGCATGGTTGATGCCTTGTGGAACCTCTTGAGTGTGCCTAGGAACCCTACAGTGGTATCAGAGCCTAGCTAGAGCATTAGGCGATGTGTTTACGATGTTAAAACTCCGATCGAACCCCGACGTGTCAAAGTTAACCCCTTCTCTGTAAATTTTTCCAAAATCGGGATTTTTCTAAATTAAAAATAGCCAAAAAATTCAGCAGGGTTTTCTAAGAATTGTAGTGAAAAACGAGACGGTGAACAGTACAAACCGCCGCGGAACCGCGGCCGTACGGCGCTTGGGCCGCGGATCCGCGGCAGTAAAGTGGATTCATGCGCTCTGTTTTGCACAGTAATTCTCATATCTGCTTATATATTTCTGGGTATTTTTTATTCTGACTCAAGAGTTGAGTATTTTGGGGTTTATTTTGTAGTCGTCGTTTCGATCGGAATATTTAATTTCGTAATGTTTTTCCGGATATTTTTGAATATGTTAAAAAGTTCGACCGGATATAAATACCCACTTTTTCCCCTGTCGGAAAATTTCCAAGTGTTGGATTTTTCCGTAGTTTGAAAACGTTCTAAGTAGTGCAAGTAACACGATGGACCCTCTACAAGACAACAAAGCTTAACTCGATTATGTGACCGTCTTGAACTGCCCTTTGAACCTTCGGGTTTGGGGCAGTACGGCGTGCCACATGTGAGGCGTTGGCTTGACCCTTCTACGGCTGGACCGTTGGTATTGAGGCATGAACTGGATGTTTTAAACTTATTTCATGTGTTGAGCTGTTTCGGGAAAACTTGGGTGTTTGAATGTTCGATCGGAAAGTTTAACATTTTCTATTTATCTGGAATGGGATACAATATTTGGAATCCACAAGTAGTTATGAGATAACTGATTTGGATGTTATAAACATAGCACTTTAGTCTCACTTGATCGGTTGCCACGGAATTTTGATGTGATCAAAAGTCCGTCGCAATCACGTAGCGTACGCGGATACTCGCCGATAAACTTAATAGACAGCTACACCCCATAGCCCCGACCAAGTGACTGTAGGAGAACCCCGTCGTCGAAAGCATCCGTTCGGGTGCTCGCGGTAGCGGTGTTCCGCCTTAGTGAACTTCGTCGACGGCATCTGGGGGTGCGGCCGTCTACTAAACTTTGTGACGGGCATTCGATCAAAATGTCGGGAATCTTGTTGAATTGCCCGACTAGATATTGAAAAGTGTTTTCAATATAGAGACTAAAATGCGAGGTTTATAATTGTTAGGCATGTGATGTCTAAGGAATTCATTTGATTAGGCATGCGATGTCTAAAGAGTTTGCGGATTCCAACTGTTGTAGTTTTACACTTTCTTTTCTGCGACCGTAAGTGTAATATGTGATATCGCCGGTTTCGTTGCTATATGTCAACGACAATTGGGATGCGCACATTTACTTACGTTGATGACATGTGATGTTATGTGTTGCTGGATATGTTATATTGGATCGTCGTGTTTGAATAGCCGGGGGTTTTATGTGAGATGAGAGTTTTTATTTTCATTCATGTAAAATTTATTGTATGTAATATTCTTTTATTGGGGCACTTCCAGGTAGCGGAAAATGCCACCCATTGTATATTATTTACTTTTCCGCGCTAGGATAGACCCAAGGAGGAGGGCACAAGTAACCGGGTTCTGGAGTCCAGTGGGAGACCACCTCGAGGAGTCGAGTCCAGGTCTCCTAACTCTAGAATTGGTAGGGTTGCTTGCCGCTCTCGTAGGGGGTCTAGGGGTGTGGGTTTGGCTATTTATCGCGACCGTGGAATCCGTGTTTTATACTGGCTCGTATTGAAAACACGGACGTCCTATTATATCCAATATTTCATATGATTCTTCTGCTACGATATCTGTGATGTGATTATTTGATATGTGATGATAAATACTGTATATAGTATATATGATATATTATGTAGACGTTATTTATGTTTTGCACTCGCGCTAGCCCTGCCCTGCTCTGTCGTTAGTTACCTAACCTAACGATGCACGAGGGGATATCGAGGCGAATGCGGATGGCATAAGTGTACGTCGTATTTTTCTGTGATGTTTAGGTACTTAAATGATGGGACTTTATTAATATGATTAATGAAAGAAAAGAAACCGAAAGATGTTGTGGAATCGAATTTTCAAAAACAGGTAGCTACAGTTCTTGCTTTGCATCGCGGTGTTCCTTGTAGAACATCCTGCACCTTATTCGATAAGGAAAGGACCGAGATCCTTTCACCGGGAGTGACTTCTTTAGCAATAACTGGCAGATGCTACAACCCTCAGTTTTTTTTTGATTGCTTCTATAGTTTTTGCTTTGCACGGCGATGTATATGATATATCCTGCACCTCATTCGACGAGGAAAGAGCCGACGATCCCTTCACCGGGAGTGACCCCTTTAGCAAAACTAGAAAAGCCTCAAAAACACTCCATTTTAAAATCATTTGATTCTACAACGATATCAAGTTCATTACGCAATAGGTTTTCAGAAAAACCTGTCGTAGCCCTCCGTCATTTCAGATATGTACTGGTTAGTATTCATGCTGCGTTTGTTGACCTCTGTCAAGGTGTAGTATGCGGTAGCTGATTAGTGCTTATCTGTATAAGCATATGATGTGATTGATTTAGGGTAGTCGTGCGACCTTGTTGACCTCTGTCAAGGGTCGTGCGGGTGGGTTTACTTCAATCAGGAAATGACGGGTTGAACTTGACTAGCAGCCTATGGTTTGTTGACCTCTGTCAAGGTCATAGGACGCTAGGGGCAAAATATTATCGGGAATTTCAAGTGTTGAAATTTGCAATGAGATTGCATACCTTCTATGAGATAGTTGGATCCTGATACCCACTGTGAGTAAGAGTTACTCCTGGGAGAGTTTTACACATTACAATTAGTCGATCAAGTAGGTGTCTAGAAAGGTGTCAACGGGGTTACGCTTCTGGGAAAACGAGGTTTACATTAATTAGGTTCGTGCGAAAGCACGAGGGACCTCCCTCAAAGTACCGACACTGGCCTGGCTGAAAGATTGGCGAACTTGTAGCGTGTAATTCATCCCGGCTAGTCTTTCCTTTTAGGGTTTGAAGGAAGATTTGATAAAAACAGTGGGAGCCATCCTGATTAGATAAAATAATAACCATTCTGATCTTGCAAGAGCGTACGCAGAGTGTTTTCTTCTCTCTCTCTCCTGGTAGCGACCATGTCACGCCTTAATCAAGATAATAAAACGGATATATTGACCGAACCCGCTTGTTATACTGAGCTGGGGAACGTTGGTCCCGCTCCAACTTATAAATGTTATAAGACAGAGCAAGAAATTGGGGAATACCAGATTTCCCGTGCCGCCCAAATGAAGAAAGTGCATATTGATGCATCATCTTCAGGTGTGTTCATTACAGAGAACTGATTCTCAGTACCCTTTACGTCCTGGGTATGTGATACCAGATCAGGATCCCGCATATGTAATTTGTTACATGGGCTACAGAAAGGTAAAGAACTGAGAACGGGTGATAAGTTTCATGAGGCAGAAAATGGTGCAAGTGTTGCAGCCAAGTCTGTTGGTCACTGTCACCCTGTATTACCAGAATACATTGATTCTGAACTAATGTTATTAGATACCGAACCTGATATACAAAATCATATCAGTCTCTTTATTTAGATAAAGAAGGATATAATTTTGTATTGTTGGATAATGTTTTGAACATTTCCTATATCAAAAGTTGATCGGTTCAGGCACGTTATCTAAAAGCATTGACGTTCTAAATCAAATTACAGTTCTTAGTATACGGAACACACACAAGAGGAAGAGTTCAGAAATGAACGGATCCTTCTTGAGGTATTGTAGACTAGGTCATATCAATGCGACTTGACTAGCTGAAGTTACATTTAGATGCATATTTAAATCTGTTTGAATTTACTTCTTGTGGAACTTGCCAGTCATGTCACAGAGATATTGTGACCATAGCTCTGTTTATTGGAAACAGAGAAAGAGTTAGTGAACTCTTGGGATTGATACATGCTGATGTATGAAGGTCCCCTGTCTGCACATGCCAAGACTGGTTCTTTGTACTTCATTACATTCTCTGATAATCTCTCAAGATTCAGATATTTGTTCCTGTTGAAACACAAGTCCGAACCTTTTAAGATATTCACAGAATATAAGTTAGAAGTAGAGAACCAAAATACGGGTAAAAGTATTATGTCCTTTGATGTGATCAAGGAGGAGAATACTTGAGCACGGAATTCCTGGATTATTCTAAAGGAGAATGAGATTCTCTCTCAGCATTACTCCTCCGTATACACTATAGCACGATGGTATATCGGGGCGGAGCAATAACACCCTATGTGATATGGTGTGCTCTATGATGAGTACTACTGAGTTTCCTATTTATTTTTAGGGAGTTATGCACTTATGAAGTTGCATACCTATTGAATAGGGTTCCGATCAAATTAGATGTCTACCATTTCATATGAGATATGGAAAGGGAAGAGCCCATCTCTTAAGTCAGTTAAAATTTAGGATTGTCCGGCCTATGTCTAAAAGCAAAATCCGGACAAGCTCGAGGCAAAGTCAGATCTGTAAAAGTTTGTTGGATATCCCAAGCATACGCAAGGGAATATCTTCTACCTAACCGAGGAACAAAAATATTTTGTTTCTCAGCATGCCACCTTTGTGAAAGAGAATTTCTTGTGAAGAAATTATTGGTTATGAGGTAGAACTGGAAACAGTTCCAGCTATACAAACTGCAGCTGATAATTTGGTAGAACCAAAGGATTCAATAGAAACCAAAGAACCTCAGCCTCTCCGCCGATCTAGTAGGGTTCCTCACCCACCTGAGAGATACTTCGGTTTCTCTATGACAGTGGGAGCGAGGATTGCATCATGAGATGATGACCCAACTAGTTTCGAGCTGGCCATCAGGAGTGGGACTCTGTAAGAATAACTGGATGCTTAGCGATCTGAGATGGAATCCTTATACACCAACAAAGTATGGACTTTGGTTGCTTTATCTGAAGGGTTAAATCCCCATCAGGAGCAAGTATATCTTGAGAAGATTACTTGGTGTACATGGAAAAGTTGAGACTTTCAAAGCTACGCTTATTAAAGGTTTGTATCATGACCAGGTATGGATTATAATGAAACATTTTCTAAGTAGCTATGCTTAACTCCATCCAGATCCTACTTGCCACGGCTACATACCATGACTACGATATCTGGCGGTTGGGTGTCATGACTGCTTTTCTGAATGATGATTTGGAAGAAAGCGTCTATAAGTACACAGCCAGAGGGCTTCGTAGACAGTGGGAGCAGCGGAAACGTGTGCAAGATGTTTTATGTGATAAAGCAGGCATCGCGGAGTTGGAACGTCTGTTTTGATGTGGTAGTCAAAGAGTTTGACTTCATCAAAATGGTAGATGAACCTTGTATATACAAAAAGGTAGTAGGGAGCATGGTGGTGATCCCCGTAGAGTACGTGGATGACATACTCTTGATAGGGAAGGAGTTTCCTATGCTATGCTCGATCAATCTCCTCTTATCACAATGATTCTCCACATAGGATCAAAATGATACCTACTAAATCCTGGGTTTTGGATCTATGAGATAGATCTAAATGGATGTTAGGATTCTCACTTGTTGAAGTGAGATGGTATCAATTGATCCTGGGGAGAATCACTGGAAGTGTTCCAGGGTGATAAGGAAGACTGAATGTCAGTCTCAGGCATTGTCTTTACCCTCAGTGGAGGGACGGTATGTTGGAAGAGTTCCAAGCTAAATACCGTGGCATACTAGACGATAAAGGCTGGATACATCGCTACCAAAGATGCTACCAAAGAGGAAGTCTGGGTGTATATTAGTTCATGAGATGAACTTTGTTCCTACCATTGTGTGACAATGGAGTTATGGCTTATGCCAAGGAACGCCCGTCCCATCAGTGATCCAAACATATTCTTAGGAAGTATCACCTGATCATGGAGATGGTTGATCTCCAGGGGATCGAGGTTAGGAGAGTAGACTCAGAGGACAACACGGCGGATCCACTCACGAAAGGCCTTTTCCCAGAGAGAGAATTTTATGGGATGGTTGAGTATGAGATACTACAACCACTGCTATCAGATGGCCCTAGTGCAAGTGAGAGATTGTTAGTTATATGTATGCCCTAGAGGCCATTACTATACATAGGATGTATATTGTAGTGGATGCTTGGACATATATAGGTATGACTTTCTTGCTCGATATGATAGTATGCTATCTGGTTACTCTTTACCTTAACGTGTACACTAATTGTCTCTCTGTTACATGTTGGTAAAGACCTTAGGATGTGTACTTGACTACCTGGACTATGATGCGGATCATACTAGTGGGGACATGGTAGTCCATAAGTACATCCTTCAAAGTCCCTAGTCATGGGTGTATCAAGACGGGGCATCGATATACCAGAGTAGACTAGCGTATACCTTCTCGACCCATACAGATGGGCGATGGATGATCCTATATCCATTGGTGTTTGACATCAGAGATGATATACGGGTGCTCAGTGAAGACTGGGTACACTGGACGGACTCGCCGAGAACTCCCAGATGGTATTATACCTTACGTCAGATGGCAGTTCTCTGGTGATACTGGTGCAGGTTAGTCTGTAGACCCGAGATCGTCATAGAGTCTTGTGTGATTCCCACTGTGCTTTGATTTCCATCATACCACGTCCAAGAGGGCGTGCAAAAAGGTGGCTTTTGGGTACAGTCCCGAATCAAATGGAGGCAATGAGCGATAGGAGGGGTTTCGTCTCTCCCGGTATAGGGAGTTAATGTTGCGCAGTGCTCGATTGGCTATAACAGGAAGTCCTTGGCCAAGTCTGCTTTTGGGATTTACTGGTAAGTGTTACCAGTAGTTTCTCAACCCGTTATGAGCCTCATATCGACACGACTTATCGAGTTATTGGGGTCTGACGTTTACCACCCCTAGACGAGATATGCGACATATCAGACGAACAGACAGAACTGTACGGTAGTGTTACTCGTTAGACTCACAGGAGTGTGAGCGGGCTTGCTCGTTGATCTTCTGATCGCTCAATACCCGGGTGGCCGTTACGTTTAGCAGACCGCTTGCGGCTTGTGGGTGTTTGATATGATCATCGCCTGCTGCCGGCGTATTGATGAGTCTTTAGAGTCCTACATAGGGGTTTCCTGGCTCAAGCGAAATGAAATAGGAGCGCATATGAGATATGTGCGGGACCGAGAATAATACCAGTATGTGATACTGTATTCTATTCTCGCGATTTGTATCATCGATCGGTTATATGAGATATAGCCGGGTTACCGAATCAAGTGTTGATTCGATTCATTGATACACTTGATATTAGTCGGTTATATGCAATATGACCGGATCGTTAAATCAAGTGTTGATTTAATGATTTAATGTATAATTATATATTTGATATATTACTTTACATTAACTTGTATTGGTTCACTTAAAATTGATTTTCTCACTTGAATGTGCACATTGTTTATATGTGATATATGCAAGTGTACATGTTTGTATCATGCTTGATGATACAAACAAGTTGTGTGTATGAGACTTGAACCATATCAAGGTTAGAGTAGGGTTTACTATTTTCCTAAACAAATAACAAAAGAGTGTGACTTTGGTCAAAGTTATCAAGCTTCATGAAGCTTGATAAACATTGACAAAGTCAACTCGCTTTGTCATCTGTTCAAGATATTAGCTAACCCAACCCTTAACCTTATGCTATGGTTAATTCTCTACATGAGTTAAGCATGAGGGCTTAACTCAACCATGGTGCCATGATTAAAAGGATAAGTGTTCATATTATTCTTTTAATGGAAATAATTCTTTCTTCTTCTTCATCTTCATCAAGCTCACAAAAGCTTGAGAGCTCCAATGGTGCCATGGTAAAAAGAGTGAGAAATCCAATTCTAAAGTGAACCTACTTCCTATTTCTTCATTCTCTACTACTTGCCATGTAGTATAGGGTGTTCTCTTCACAAAGTTTTTGACCAAGTGAAGGAATAGCTTGAGTTTGATTCTCCCCGACGTAGATCATATTCGGCCTCGAACTCAATGACCTAGCCCGATCATTTCTCCGACGAAACCATTTCTAGAGTCCGGGATCCGATGATCGCAGCGGAGGGACGTCAACACGGAGCTAAAGAAGTGGTGGACCGGATCTACAAAGGTTGTAATCCTTTTCACTTAGTAGCAAAGTCGTTTGCTTGCTTGCTTTTCGCCTTAACTTCTAGTTAACGATCTAGTTCAGGGTTTCTCGGCACCGGAAAATTTTTGTTTGGCATGGTTGATGCCTTGTAGAACCTCTTGAGTGTGCCTAGGAACCCTACATAGGCATCAACATCGCTACAACTGGGACATTGCCAGGAGCGAATCATCATTTGCCTTTGTCGATTTAAATAAAGATGGCTTAGCAAACAGGGTTAGAATCCTATTGACGAAGGCTTTTGACTTCATGGGCTGTAAGGGTCTCATAAATGTGTTTCTCCCTATGAGTCGTGAGGATCTCGTAGGTGCATTTTCTCCTTAGGAATCATGAGGATTCCTAAGTATGTGTTCTCTTATAAGTCATAAGGATCTTACAAGAGTGTTTTCTCCTTATAAGTCGAGAGGACTTACAAGTGTTTGTTCATCAAATGAGGGCATTCCTTGTCGTTGGTGGGACTCGGCAAGGAAATGATTATTTATACCCGTGGATTGTATACAAGGGTCGGTATTGAACCGTATGTAGGGCAATCTGAGAAAGGTGATGGCTTAAGAACGGGTTTAGATCCCTGCAGTTTAAGGCTTTTGAATCTTATGAGCCGTGAGGGTCTCATAAGAGGGTTCTCCTTAAGAGTCGTGAGGATCTCGTAAGTGTAATTTCTCCTTAGGAATTATGGGGATTCCTAAGCGTGTCTCTCCTTTGTGAGTCGTAAGGATCTCATGTCGGTATTTTCTCCTTACAAGGTCAAGAGGACCTCGCAAGTGTACACGAATTTTTTACGAGCCTGCGCCCTCTCAGGTTTTCACAAACTCGCCGGTAGTCCTGCTGTTTTTACTTACGGAGCCCTTTCAGGTTTTCATCCGTGCCCATTTTGCTTGTGGACGTATCGTTTTTTTATACGAGTTTGCGCCCTTTCGGGTTTTCACAAACATCGCCGGTAGTCCTGCTGTTTTTACTCACGGCGCCCTTTCGGGTGTTCATCCGTGCCCATTTTGCTTGTGGACGTACCGTTTTTTTACCACGTCAGCCTGGGGATGCCGGGGGTTTGTAGTAGTTTAAAGACGTTACGGTCCATTGTTCGTAGGTCCGGGATTTTTCCTGGCCAACGAACAATTACATAGCTAGATGTCCTCGCAAGTCTTTGTATCTTTTGTGTCGGAGGTAGATTCCTTGAAGAGAGGGTTGGGGGCTATTTATTTGTCAGAGTTGCTTCCAAAAGTGATAACTTGCGATCCCTTGGTGTCAACCATGTGACAGTTGCCGGTAGTTCTTTTGCGCTCATCTGTCGTGCTTCTCTGTTCCCGACGGGCCTTGCGCTTCACTCGCTTGACGTGTTGTTGGTAGGAAAAATATCCCTGCCACCATATTTTAAAGGCCATGCACTCTTCGGTAGGGTGCGTGATCCTCTGATGGTATAAGCAGTAATTTGGATGTGCATCCGCTTCGTCAAGGTGTATGCTGCCAGGAGTATTTCTTTTAAAATGCGGTAGCTTCATTCCCATTAACAGGACTTTGGCGAACCGTTTTCTCGTCTTATGTTTGCTTTTGTTTGCGTTGGATGTACTTTGATCTGGTGGGAGTGTTTTAACCCTTTCGTCCAGCCACCGGCATTTGGCTTTTACGAATATGGCCATTTCGCGCTCCCGATCGGCTTTGCTTTTCTGACGGGCTGCGTTCAGCAGCAGATCGATCATCTTGTCAGACGGATCCAAGGGTTTTGGTTCGGGATCTTCCCCCAATATCTCTGCCTCAGGAGTTTCTTCACCATCTATTGACGAGTAAGAGATCACGTGGCAGCTTGCCACATAATCCTCAGGTTCATCTGACGAGTCTTCTCCCTCATCTTTGTTGCCATCTCTGTTTTTAAGGGTGTGGTTAAGAAACTCTTGGAGTGTGACCGGGGTTCGCGCCTTCTGGTTGTATTCCTCCAACGCGTCAATGTGTTTTTGCAGGTCCGTGCGCTTGTCATCAGGCTTCACGGGCTTTTTGGTCTTCTTATTTTTCTTTGAAGATTTTGGCGACTGGGCATGGGCGTTTTGACTATCACTACCAATTCTTGGCGTCGGACGCGGGTTTAGCATTCCCTCGATGACCTCGGGTTCCAGCGGACTTTTCCACCTAATCGCCGGGCATGCTTGGAGATCCTTCAGCATTCTTTTCGTTTTGGATAAAAGAGCGACCTCCCATGGAGTTTCTTCTATAAATGAGTATGATGCCCCCGGTATGTCTACCTTTTTAGGGGTGTGCTGTTGTAGAGGATTTACCTTCCAGTTTTCGAACAGCGCGAACTTGCCCTGTTGATACTGGTCTTCAACCCAATTTTTGAAGACATAGCGGTCTTCAATCGAATGGCCCAATACTCGATGGTAGGGGCAGTAATTAGGATCGTTGACATCGTTCGATTGTAGTGGGTGTCTCGGCTCCGGTAGAGTGATGAGCCCGTTGCGCACTGCTAGTTTGAACAGTCTCTTTGTTTTATCCCGGGGAAACGAGTGTTGGATATGGTGCCCTCAAAGTCAATTATTGGATCGCAGGCACGTGATTGCAATGATTGAGGATGAACCTATACCGATATGACTGTCTTACTCGAGATGATAGTATGCTATCTGGTTTGTCTTTATCATCGTATATATGCTTTAGTTCACTATTGCATGATGATAGAGCCCATAGGATTCTTGCTTGACTGCCAGCAGTATGATGGCGATCATATACATGGGAGCTGAGGTCTATAAGCACATCCTTAAAGCATCCCTAGTCGTGGGAGTTTCGAGAAAGGGCATCGATACTCCAGAGTAGACTAGTGTATACAGTCGAGACCCCGACGAGGGGCGATGGCCGGTCTCACAAGCCATTGGTGTCAGTTGGTTCACCTAAAATGTATGCAGGTGCTCATTAGGTTATGAGTACACCGGACAGGACTCGCCGGGAACATGCTAGTTGGTATTATACATATCGTCAGATAGTAGTTTCCTGGTGACATATGTACAGGTTAGTTTTTCGACCTGAGATCGTCATTTGTCTCGTGTGAGTTCCCACTGTGCTTTGATTTCTACCCTACCACGGCTCAAAGGAGTCGTGCAAACAGGTGTTTTTTGGGTACAGTCCTGAGCCACATGGAGGCAGTGAGCGGATCGTCGGGGATTCGTCTCTCCCAGTATTGGGGGTTGATGTCGCACAGTGCACGGATGGCCATCACTAGAAATCCTCGGCCGAGGTAGTGGAGAATTACTGATTTGGATCAGTAGTTTCTCAGGTGGTGATGGGCTTCATACCGACACGAATTATCGCCTTATCAGGGGTCTGACTTTATCCACCCCCCTAGACTCGATATGCGATATTCTTAGACGAACGGACCGGACTGTACGAATATTGTCACTGTCAAGCTCAGTAGGGTTTTCTGGATGAGTTCGCTTGTCAGCTTCCCTTTCGATCAATACATAGGCAACCGTTACGTACAGCTTGTACCTCTGACGTGCTAGCGGTTATACCCAGTGCCAGTGTGTTGATGAGTCATTAGAGTCCCCCACAGACAGTTTCCCAAGTTCGGGCGAAACGTTGTAGAGGCCGTATGGTTTTATGGCAAGGTTCGGAAAATGCACGTGCGTTTTCGCATGTGTCATATTTCGGGTAGATAATACTGGTGGGCTTTGGTTTAAACCGGATCCGAGTATTATACTGTGTAGATATAATATCTTTGTCTTAGTTGCATTTGTATTCGGTCATAGTACAAATGCAGGAATGTTTATACTGATACGGGGTTATCCTGAAATTCGTTTCGGGATCACTTTTGGAAGTTGCCAGTTTCCAGTTTTCTATCACCCGTCATTATCATTCGGTTAAAGACGGATTTATCTTTTCTTGAGATGAGTGTGGAAGCTTCTAGAAGGTGACTAGGATGGTGAGGTGTTAAGTGACTCATTAGTGCATTTAATGATTCATTTAATGCAAGGGTGACTAGGTTAATGATCATTGGTTTGCATTTAATGTTTTTTGTGACTCATTCTTTTCATTAAGTGAGATGATAAGCTTCATAGTTATGGTCACCAACCCTTGCTCCTACACTCACCTCCCTCATTCTATATATGTGGCCGGCCATTCATTTTGGGACAGAGAGGTTGCTTGAAAAAAGATTGATATAGTTTTGGACTCATGGAAATTAGATAGCCTCATTTCTCATTTCACCCGATCCAAAAGGCAACTTCATTAACCGTTCGTCCATGGCTTTGGACGTAACGAGACAAAGTGTTCTACTCATTCTCTACATCATCTTGGTTGTCTCTTTTAGAAAACTTGACGACCGAGTTGCCTCGGTTCAGAGGCGGGAGCCCGTTTAAAGATCCGTCGATGTGGTGCCACCTGGACGAGAAGACTGGAGATTCAGGAGATCGGAGCAGCCGCAACAAAGCGTGGGATGATGGTTGAAGACCAAAGGACTCGGATCGTTCGGTATAACATTTCTACCCACTTTGTTGTTTGTTAGTTTAGCTTTAATGGCAGATCCGGGTTAAAGTACGCGATAGCGCCAGTTGTAAAAGTTTTTGTTCCGTATTTGGCGTCTGTTAGACAGCCGGGGCGCTACCGTGGACTTACAGTGGTATCAGAGCCTCACCATTAAGCTATACTAACTTATGCTAACACGTTTAAAATATCGATCGAATGGAATTTCGAAAATCACATTTTTAGTGCAAAACTTTCTGTCGATTTTAAATCAAGTACAAAAATTATTTTGCATATCACAGAAAATTGTGCAGGGATTTTTAAGCATTCTGGAAAAATTTGAGCACGTGATCCTACAGTAGCGCCGCGGATCCGCGGTCAAAGCTAGGGTTTGACCGCGGAACCGCGGCAGTACTGTGGGAACAGTGCACTAAATTTTTCCAGTAAGCTTTAAAAGGGAAATTGTGCTTTTTGGAATGTTTCTTTTGGGACCATATTTGGTTATTGTACAGCAGAAGTTCGTGGGGCCCACTTCGGAAAATTTTGTCGATCGAAATTTTAAACTTGTTAGTATACAGTACTTACTTTATATTTCCGACCGGGAATGTCATTTGAGCGGTAAACCGCGTCTGATTGCTATAGTTCTTTTAGACGGGTTTGCGAACATGACATTCGCGTTGATGTTCTGTGTTGTGCTGTGATGTTGCGGATATGTCATGGTGGATAGCAGTGTGCAATGGTAGTGCAGTTTGGATTTATTTGTACTTTTGATATTGCGGGGCGAGCGTCCAACATGTGGACTGCCGTCACTGCCTGTTTGTATAATATTCTTTTGGGGCACGACCGGGCTGAGGTCGATGTACCCGTTGTACATGTTTTTATTTCTGTACTAGGTTTACCCCGCGACGGAGTGCACGGATAGCCGGGTTCTGGAGGGCAACGGGTCCGTATCTCATGGTTTTGAGAGGCAGAGGGGCCTCACTCTAGAATTGGCAGACTATTCGCCGCACTCGTAGGGGGTACAGGTTGACCCAAGGAGGGGTGCTCAAGTTACCGGATTCCATGAAGTGCCGGGTGGTCCATTCACTTTGCTGTAAGGGGCTGCCTCTCTTCTGGTTTTGGCGGGTAACTTGCCGCACCCGTAGGGGTCTAGGTTTCATTGCACAGGCTATCCACACGACCAAGGGAACGTCGGGTTTCAGTAGCGGCTCTGTGAAACCCGGGGATCCCAGATTATCTGTATTGTTCTGTAATGCTTATTACTTTTCTGTAATGTTGCATATTATCACGCCTGGAGCGATTATTGTATATTGGTATATATACTATTAGATGTTGTATATGTTTTACACCCGCGCTAGTCCAGTCCCCGCTCTGTCGTTAGTTAAGTAACCTAACGGGTGATGACGGGACCCAGTGGCGAATGCGGATGGCATATACGTACATTTTATTTTTCGTTCTTTTCTGGTGTGATTGACTGATGGGACTGTGTTGATTCTGATCAATGCAAGGATAAAACAAACCTATATTTGATGTTGTTGGAACAAATTTAAAAGGTGTTATTACAAAGATGTTTCCTTTTGTTTTGCATAGCGGTATTCAGTTGGAATATCCTGCACCTCATTCGACGAGGCAAGGGCCGAGATCTCTTCACCGGGAGTGACCACTTGGGCAGAAGTTTGCGTCAGGGTAATAACTTCACTATAGTCGATTACAAGTTGCTTTGCATCGCGATATTCAGTTGGAATATCCTGCACCTCATTCCACGAGAAAAGAGCCGAGATCCCTTCACCGGGAGTGACCTCTTTAGAAAATGTTTTTTTGCCACTATATTTTATAAAAAGCTATCAGGTTCCTTCAACGAGATCAAGTTCGTTACGTTAAAGGTTTTTCGCCAAAAACCAGTCGTAGCCCTCCGTCATTTCCTTTGGGTATTCAGTAGTATTCAAGCTATGTATTTTGACCAACGCCAAGGCATAATGTTTGGTAGCTGCTAGGTATTCATTTGTTGCATAGATAGATGACTTGGTTTGGGACAGTCGTTCTGTCATTTTGGCCAACATCAAGGGCATGTGCGGGTGGGTTCAAATTGACCTGGATAGTGACGGGTAGAACTTGGCATGTGAATTATGATATTTTGACTAACGCCAAGGTCATAAGAGCATGGGGCAAAAATTTCATCGGGAGTTTCAAACATACAGGAAACTTGCCAGGCATGCGCATACCTTCTGGAGTGTGATAACTTGAGTGGCTTCCATCAAGTTATCATGCGATGATAGTTGGATCCCGATTCTCACTGATGAGTCGGTTTACTCTTCGGGTGATCCTGACTAATTCTTCTTTCAGGTTTGGAGGAGAATTTGAGATTACAGTGGAAGGTTTCCAGATTAGATAAAGTGATAACCATTCTGATCTAGGTTAGAGTGCACGCAGAGTGTTTCTTTTCTCTCTCTCTCTCTTTGGCAGCGACCTTTGACCGACCCTAGACTATGACTCAGTGACCAAATTGACCGAACCTTCTTAAAATACTGGCTTTTGGATTGTCTATGTTGCATAAGTCATTACCGCTCCTTCTTTTACCCTTTGTATTTCTCAGAACACCCCGTATTATTACGGACATCCACTTCCATTAGATAGATCCATCGTATGGTTATATACGAACTCGAAAGGACTTCTTCGATGATGGATCCAGGTTCAGGAGAAATTGAATTGGTTTATTCAGTTGTCCTTTATTATCACCTTCTCTCAGGTTGCGAGGGCTCCTTAGTTTAGGAGAGTACACCTATTACGCTTATTAGATAGTCTTATTTCAAACCATAGGCAGGTGCCGAAAGGTAGGGAATGCAGAAAACCAATTAGCCTAAGTAGGGTGTACAGAAGGTAATAACTAAAGACAAAATAAAGGGATTAGAAAGAGGGCAAAGTAAATTGCGACTGTTATCATTCACGACCAAACCGCGTACTTCATCGCCACTCCTATTTTACCTTTAATAGAATAAGGTATTATTCAGTTGTCTTTTATCATCACCTTCTCTCAAGTTGTGAGTACTCCTAGGATTAGGAGAGTACACCAATTATGCTTACTGGATAATCTTCTTCCAAACCATAGGCTGGTGCCGAGCGGTAGGAAAGGAAGAAAACCATTTAGCCTAACGATGGTGTACAGAAGATAACGACTAAAGACAAATAAAGGGATTTGGAGAGATGGCAAAGAAATATACGGTTATAGTCATGAATTGGTTTATGGAAGAGGCATTACTAGGAATACCAGGATACCCCTACGAAACATTTTCATGTTTCAGTTTCACTGTGCATTGTTAAAAGAAAACTGATTTCCCGATTAGATACTTACTCCAGGGTATGTATTTACCAGGTTACATTCTCATATCTGTATGGTTTTACAGATGATGAGTAGGAGTAAGTTATTAGAAATTTGGTGATCATCCTCATTATATCGGAATTCGTTGTAACTGGTGATATTTGAGGAAATCGCCTGGGTACAGTCTTCAACCTACGATGCACAAGTTTTGAGTTATTCAACTCAGCGGACTTATACAGAGTATTGTATGTTGTCCAGTGTCCATCAGGACAAAGGGGTAGGTCCTCGTACTATGTTCTGTTTACTTATGACTTCTCTAGTTTCTAGACAAGTGTTTCGTAGAAATACAATGTCTAAGTTTTGAGAAGTTGTGGGTATAAGAATAAAGTAGAGAACCAGATGTCGCAAGTATCGGGATTCTTCAAAGAAATCGAAGATGTAGATACTTGTGAATGGTATTCAGTTGATAGTAATAGTTTTGAGAAACTTGTTTCTCTTTTAGGTTACTCATAATTGGATATATTCCTAAGTTGAGTAATTTTGATTAGCCTCTCTCCATTAAGTTGATATGCACTGGAGACAGCTGCATGATTAGAATCTGGTTCCAATTAAATAAGTGCCAAATGTTTTTATATTGGATATAGAATGGTTAATATCTTAACGATGTTAAGGTATGGTGAGTTGTCCAGCTTATGCTTAAAACCAGACACTGGATAACTCAAGGCACGTTTCTGTAATGGCAGTTTGTGGGTTGACCCTGGCTTTGACGAGGGTTGATTTTCTACCATCTGGAAAATCAATAGTGATATTGTTCTTGACTCACCACAGTTTTAGTAAAATGGATTTTTTCAGAAAACAGTAGTGGGAGTATGGTAGAACTGGAAGTGATTCCAGAACCGCAAACGATTACGGAAAATTTAATAGGACCTATATATTCAATCAGGTTTGATATTCCAATAGCCACTCCGCAGATATGGTGGGTAACCTCAGACACCCGAGAGGTACTCTGGTAGCCTCAAGGACGGTGACAGGGAGGTTCTTGTTTACCCAGACTTGACACTACTGTTGTTCCAGACTATGAGACCCGGCAGGAGGATATGTATAGCGTCGTTCTAAACTAGCTTTAGAAGTGTACGTATATATTATTCTGCCAGAGGGTTGTCGCAGTCAGTGGGAGCAGCGGAAGTATAGTGGGCAAGTAGCTTATGTCTATTTATAGGCTTGAGCATAGATAGCGGAGATAAGATCATCTATTTTTGATGTGACAGTCATGGGTTTGACTTCATCAGAACAGGGGATGGATCTGTTAAGAAGGTAGTAGGGTGTGATGTCCTGGTATTTGGATGACATACACAGAGTAGGAAGTAAAATTCCTATACTACAATCGGTTATACTGTGGTTCTCACATAGTTGTTTCTTCACACAGGATATGGATATAATATTAGACATTCTGGTTTCTAGATCTACGGTTTTAGATCTAGATTTGGGTAGTTTCCCAATGTGGGTACTTAGACAGTATTCTAAAAGTATTTAGAATAGATGACTCCTGGCATGGTGGTGTACCTGCAGGTGATAGAGTCACCCTCTCTAAAGGTGTCTTACAGACTAAAGGGGAGAGAGATGTACATGATTGGCAGATCACTTGCTTAGACAATTGAGTCAATCGTGAGATGTCAAGTACCACATCAGATGTTGTTTTTGCACTAGATGCGATATGTTTATATTAATCCAATCCTGAAGAAACATAAGGAAGCAGTTTTAGAACATAAGTGCATGTTCTACGGAATTGACGACGACAGCCTCTTTCGGGAGACGGTTATCATTCCAGGCTTCAAAGGTGACATGAATGACAGAGTGATTGTCAGAGTTATAGTTTTCCCTCTGACGAGGGATAGTATATTGGATGGTTGGTCCAAGAGGATACTATGGGAGGCATGGTGCTGGATACTGATTAGGTTCAGTTATCAATAAAGTCTAAGAAGTTTGGATTTGGAGTTCATTTATGAACTAGGTCCCATCAAATATCCAGACATATTCTAAGACAGGTATTACTCGATTCGGGAGATGGCTTTCTCCGCGAACTTGAGATTAAGAGAGACATAGAAAGAAACATCAGGGCGGATCCACTCACTGAGGCTATTTCTCGAACACAATAGTTTTACAAACGAGCTTTATGAAACTGATTAGTAGAGGAGTTGGATGTTCGGTATCACACGGGCCGTGAGTATGCGACATCGCAATAATTAGCCTTAAGTGCAAGTGGGAGATTGTTGGATATGGTGCCCTCAAAGTCAATTATTGGATCGCAGGCACGTGATTGCAATGATTGAGGATGAACCTATACCGATATGACTTTCTTACTCGAGATGATAGTATGCTATCTGGTTTGTCTTTATCATCGTATATATGCTTTAGTTCACTATTGCATGATGATAGTGCCCATAGGATTCTTGCTTAACTGCCAGCAGTATGATGGCGATCATATACGTGGGAGCTGGGGTCTATAAGCACATTCTTAAAGCGTCCCTAGTCGTAGGAGTTTCGAGACAGGGCATCGATACTCCAGAGTAGACTAGTGTATACAGTCGAGACCCTGACGAGGGGCGATGGCCGGTCTTACAAGCCATTGGTGTCAGTTGGTTCACCTAAGATGTATACAGGTGCTCATTAGGTTATGAGTACACCGGACAGGACTCGCCGGGAATATGCTAGTTGATATTATACATATCGTCAGATAGCAGTTCTCTGGTGATATGTGTACAGGTTAGTTTGTCGACCTGAGATCGTCATTTGTCTCGTGTGAGTTCCCACTGTGCTTTGATTTCTACCCTACCATGGCTCAAAGGAGTCGTGCAAACAGGTATTTTTTGGGTACAGTCCCGAGCCACATGGAGGCAGTGAGCGGATCGTCGGAAATTCGTCTCTCCCGGTATTGGGGGTTGATGTCGCACAGTGCACGGATGGCCATCACTAGAAATCCTCGGCCGAGCTAGTGGAGAATTACTGATTTGGATCAGTAGTTTCTCAGGTGGTGATGGGCTTCATACCGACCCGAATTATCGCCTTATTAGGGGTCTGACTTTATCCACCCCCTAGACTCGATATGCGATATTCTTAGATGAACGGACCGGACTGTACGGATATTGTCACTGTCAGGCTCAGTAGGGTTTTCTGGATGAGTTCGCTCGTCAGCTTCCCTTTCAATCAATACATAGGCAACCGTTACGTACAGCTTGTACCTCTGACGTGCTAGCGGTTATACCCGGTGCCAGTGTGTTGATGAGTCATTAGAGTCCCCCACAGATAGTTTCCCAAGTTCGGGCGAAACGTTGTAGAGGCCGTATGGTTTTATGGCAAGGTTCGGAAAATGCACGTGCGTTTTCGCACGTGTCATATTTCGGGCAGATAATACTGGTGGGCTTTGGTTTAAACCGGATCCAAGTATTATACTGTGTAGATATAATATCTTTGTCTCAGTTGCATTTGTATTCGGTCGTAATACAAATGCGGGTATATTTATATTGATACGGGGTTATCCTGAAATTCGTTTCGGGATCACTTTTGGAAGTTGCCAGTTTTCAGTTTTCTATCACCCGTCATTATCATTCGGTTAAAGACGGATTTATCTTTTCTTGAGATGGGTGTGGAAGCTTCTAGAAGGTGACTAGGATGATGAGGTGTTAAGTAACTCATTAGTGCATTTAATGATTCATTTAATGCAAGGGTGACTAGGTTAATGATCATTGGTTTGCATTTAATGTTTTTTGTGACTCATTCTTTTCATTAAGTGAGATGATATGCTTCATGGTTATGGTCACCAACCCTTGCTACTACACTCACCTCCCTCATTCTATATATGTGGCCGGCCATTCATTTTGGGACAGAGAGGTTGCTTGAAAAAAGATTGATATAGTTTTGGACTCATGGAAATTAGATAGCCTCATTTCTCATTTCACCCAATCCAAAAGGCAACTTCATTAACCATTCGTCCATGGTTTTGGACGTAATGAGACAAAGTGTTCTACTCATTCTCTATATCATCTTGGTCGTCTCTTTTAGCAAACTTGACGACCGAGTTGCCTCGGTTCAGAGGCGGGAGCCCGTTTAAAGATCCGTCGACGTGGTGCCACCTGGACGAGAAGACTGGAGATTCAGGAGATCGGAGCAGCCGCAACAAAGCGTGGGATGATGGTTGAAGACCGAAGGACTCGGATCGTTTGGTATAACATTTCTACCCACTTTGTAGTTTGTTAGTTTTGCTTTAATGGCAGATCCGGGTTAAAGTACGCGATAGCGCCAGTTGTAAAAGTTTTTGTTCCGCATTTGGCGTCTGTTAGACGGCCGGGGCTCTACCATGGACTTACAACGAGGACTTCTCAACTTCTCATCGAGGGATTGCCGCTTGTTGCTCTGGCGAACAATCAGCCTCGGGCCACTCGGTTGTTGTTGAGCGTTGGCGACAAAGATCGCTTTCCCTTTGCCTTTTTTACTTCGAAAATCCGCTTTTGAAGGGAAAGGCCTATAGCCCATCTGGTCCATTTGGGCCAGCTTGTCAATTAATGCCTGGAAGGTGGACGGCTTGAAAAACATCATGAACTGGGATATGATCGCCTGCGGATCAAGAGTTCCCACGAACGTGCCCACGGATGGAGGTTCTTCGATGCGTTGTTCGCATTTCGACCATAGATTATGCCACCGTATCGCGTACTGAACCCATGTTTCGCCTAACTTCACCCTGGCGTTAATTAGTGCGGTGATTGGGGTGAGCTCGCTAGCGCTTGTGAATCTCTGTGTAAATAGTAGCTCCATTTTTGCAAATGTCTTAACGGAGTCGTTCAGGAGCTCGGAGTACCATTTAAACGCTGTTTCCGACAAGCTGCCAACAAACTGGCGAAGCAGCAGTTTGTCGTCACCCCCAGTATTACCGCACAGGGCTCGAAATTGAGCAACGTGCTGGTGTGGATTACCCGTCCCCTTGTACAGGTGGAATTTAGGGATCGTGTATCCCGGTGGGTACTTTATTTGATCGTACCAATCCAGATAGGGTCGTCCAGTCTTAACAATTTGGCCGGCCGCTTCGCTCACCTAATGAGCTCGTATCTGTTGAGCGATATAATCATCCAGGGTGGCTTTGGATATGGTCTCCTCCTTGGCTGCTGAATAAGCTGGAAGAGGTTTCGATGTCTCCCCTCTGTCGTCTTTAAGGATAATTGGGGGGTTTTCAGCTGGAAGATCCGGCTGTATTATCATCCCGACCATATCTTGGAATAAAAGCGCCATTCGTTTTATGTTGGCCGCTTGTTCCGCTGCCTCTTTGTCCTTCTTCTCGAGCATTCTGCGGAGGAACTCAGCATCAGTTTCTTGTTCATGACGCTGCTCTGACGATGTCTCCGGGCTTTCTTTTGGCCCAGTGTGTGCGGCCATCTGTGTTAACATTTCCTGGAGCTTCTGTTATTGCTCCTAGGTCTTTGTTACGGATCTGGTGAGTGGTCGATGACCCGTAGCGATACGGCTATCCTCTTTCCCGGATGCCATATAGACAGTGTGCACCACCATGCCCCCAGATTTGAGGCGTTTAGATTTAGTGCCTGATTGAATGATTTTTTTTTGTGTTGTATGAAAAATTATGTAGAAATCACAACCAAAAATATTTGACCGCAATCAATAACGGTGTCGATTGTAGCGCGTTAGTAAGTACGGATCGTCCACAGGAAAAGTGTAATCGTTCGTCTTTGGAATTAGATGAGTCGAAACTTTAAAGAAAACAAAACAAAACAATTCATGATTTATATTTGAAGTTCAAGAATTAGAAAATCTAGATCTAATAACAAGAAAAGATAGAATCAAGAATTGATAGTTTGATGATTTTTCCAAACCAAATATCAAGAATCTAAATGAGGCTCGTAGGAATCGATCGGATCTATAGATGTGATGTAATCTTACAATTACTTATTCTTATCCTTCGATGAATTGATACTAGATCGATGATGATCGATCGAGAATTAGGGATTTCTTATGAAACTAGGGTTTCATCTTATCCCTTATTCTTTCGTCGATATCATTCACATTCTAGCCTCTAGTAAATTCAAGAAACGATCGTAGATCCCTAATTTTGAGCGATCACAATCAAGAAAACATCGCAACGAAACTAGATCATCGATTCTTGAACTTGCTAGGGTTTACAAGACTCGTAGGACTTAAGAATCGTATTAAGATTTGTTACATCATCATTCTATTGATCGTCTCGACCCCTTAACGAGCGGAGTTTTACTCAAACATCACAACAAGAACCACAATCACAAATTGAGATCTAATCATGATGCAAGAATTAATAGAAAGCAAGATTAAAGAATTTCACCTTTTATTTATATCAACAATTTCGTTACAATCGCTCAAGAACTACAAGAGGAAGAACTCGATCATCGATTTGGCTTCGCTCGTCTTCTTGAGTCGCGGATCGGCTTGGATCACTTGCCCGATTGAAGATCGGCTCGGCTCATAAAAGGTTGAAGGCTTCTCTCTTGATTGGTACTCGGGATCTTGAATTTGATTGGAATTAGGGTTAAGGTTTCGCACAAGCCTTGTCACTAGACTTGTGGAAGAAGATGATGTAAGAGGGAATTAGCTAACTAAAAGATTAACAACTAATGATGAATTCCTCAACCCTTAGATCTAGGTTCCTATTTATAGCCATCAAAACCCTAGATCTAGGATTTGAATTTTAAGTTTTCCTCCAAAAGTTTGTTAGGTGAAATTTGAATTTCCCTCCAAAAGGTTGTTGAGGAGAAGCTTCTAGATGTGATTAGTTAGGAGGGAGCTTCTAGAAAAGCTTAGTTAGGAGCTTAATTAGGATTAGCATGCTTAATGATCTTTGTTGATCTGGCAGAAGCTTCGAGAGAATTCTGGAATTTGACATATCATTCTGAGCTGTGGCCACAGAGATAAGAATAACGCACTAAAAATGGCATGATGATCTGACTAAACCGCCGCGGAACCGCGGCGCAAGACGGCTCCCGCCGCGATTCCGCGGCTCTTTAGAGGCTTTAAGGCTTGCAACTTTTGGTGATGATTTGGGCTGACTTGTGGGCCTTTCTTTGATATGTTGATTTGTATATTTCCTTCTGAATTGCTACCAGATCTGAAAACATGGAGTTGGTGTATTTTTTTATCAGCTTCTTTTTACTTTGCTCCTGCAATTTCCTGCACAAATCTCGAGACAAGTGTTGCGCAAATACAGAGATGATGCGATGCCATGAAATGCGGTCAATTTCCCTTAAAGTGCCGGTTTAAAGGTCTAACACATGAAATCTGATATTTTACGACTGATTTGCTAATATGTGAAATATGAATGCCGAACACTTCTAAATGAGTGCAAATGATAGGGAAATTGCCGTGTTAAAAATACATTATTTTTGACTGATCAAATTCCCCCAAACTTATTTTCGATCGTCTCGAGCGAACTGTTTGTTAAAAAGAGAAGGAGAAAATAAAGAAAGAGAAAAACTAACTAGCACACTTTCGTAGGCAACACGATTGCACTAAGCACATGCAACAAGCCTTTAAACCTCTAGGTGTCCCTAGTAGGAGGAGTGTTGTCTCCTGAAGGTTTTCAGCGGATTGCACCCACAAAATCCGATAATAAAAGAAAGATCATGAATATTACATTTAAAGAAAAGAATTGTAAAAGAAAAGCCTTGAAAATTAGGGTTTCCAACTAAGCTAGCTTTTCGGTTGTCATGAGCCCTATCTTAATGGTCATGAAAAGATGTCAGAAATCACGTCCTCCCTCAATAAAACATCGTCTTATTTTTCATTCCTATCTTTCTTCCAAAACATCGATCATATCACCCTGCGTGTGTGTAAAGGACATCCCTACACCCGGAGAATTCAATTCAAGCTATCATACTCTTGTCCATCAGCCTCAGTACTTTTTAATTAATGAATATTTAGCTGAATTTGCTCACACACTATCATGCGACCGTTAATACTTCTTGAGGTACTAACAGACCGATTACTCATGTGCTTCCTTATTTGGTGTATTTTCCTCGTCTTGCACCACCTCAGGCATAGCAGTGACTCCCAGACTAGTTGGCCTTAGGGCACTAGGTGAAGAAGCAACCTCGCTATATATATTTTTTTTATTGCCCTTGGTGATAACAAAACCAGTGTTCATTTTTCTCACCACTTTATATTTTCTTCATTTTTTTATTTTTTTTATTTCCTTCATACTTTTGGCTTTAAGACAAGAGCATTTCAAGGTATCCTCTACTATCCCAGGCTTTAAGACGTGTGTAAGTGCGAATAGCAGGGTATCAACGTTAAAAAATGTTTGGCTTCCAGAATAGAAACTATTTTTCAGACTTATTTTTATCCTCAGATTAGTGACGTCCTTCATCTTACTAACCCTTGGGACAACGGCTCATAACTACTTATTACTAGTTCGTATAAGAAAACTTCTAATTTTCTTAGTTTTCTTAAATTTTTCTAATCTCATGGATGTAATTGTTCACTATCTAAACTTTTATTATCTTATTTATGTACAAAAATATTTTTATAGTTTTAAAATTTTTTAAATTTTTATAGGATTTTTCAAAAATGTTTTGTGCTTATGCAAAGTATATGCAAATGATGCGAAAATAAGTACAAACCTCCCCCAAACTTATTTTCAACAGTGTCCTCACTGTTGCCTTCTGCTAAATCTCGAAAAACCTGTAAGCTTGGCGGGAATTTATTAGTGGGGGCAAAATATATAAGTGAAGAACCTCCCCCAAACTTATTTTTGGCTCAAAATTTTGTAAAAATTTTCTTTTCAAGAGCCCCATAAAATACCCCCCCAAACTTAAGTTATGCAATGTTAAGCTTTGAAAATCATATGAGGGGGTTAAAAATCAATGGTCGATACCAAGCTTTGCAAAGACCGAATGTCAACACCAACCATTCAAAAATTTTATCAATGCAGTGCTCTGGTTAGTGGAAGAAGAAGTGGGGAAAGGTTAAGTGGTGGAAGAGAGTGTGTGTGCGTCTCATTTTGGAGAGACGATGCAGTGAATGTGATGGATTGCTCGCATTCTTTTTACAGTCCATATGAAAGGGTGGAGGTTCAATTTCAGTGATTGGATGTGGATTCATCTCAACACCCGTGTCATTCAAAAATGCGAGTTCATCAGCGAAGATTTCCTCAAAAGTTCCATCAATACCCCGATGAATAATGTCATCACAAAGTGCGGGGTGATCTTCAGACTCTAAGAACAGTTCATAATCGGTGTTAATTGTTGACCCGGACATCTCGATGGAAGAGTCCGTATGTATATGATATAGAGTTGGGTCAAACAATAACGTATGAAAAGAGTCAAGATCGGTATCAGGAGGATCATCAAATTCGCTGCTATCGACATCCATTAAGTCGACAGAACAGACCTGAGCAGTAGGTTCGGAGGGTACACTTCCCAACTTGTAAATATTTAGCTCAATTGACCTATTCCCGAAAGATAGGGTCATAGAACCATTACGACAGTTGATTATTGCATTGGAAGTGGCCAAAAAGGGGCGACCTAAAATCACCGGAATTTGATTCCGTGGGTTCGCTACAGGCTGTGTATCAATTACAATAAAGTCCACAAGGAATATAAATTCTCCGATTTTTATTAACACATCCTCCAGTTCACCCCTAGGTTTGGTGATTGATCGGTCAGCCATCTGGAGAGTGCAATGGGTTGGCTCAACTCTCCAATACCTAGTTGCTCATAGACTGAGTATGGAAGTAAGTTAACACTAGCGCCAAGGTCTAGTAGAGCACGGTTGATGTGTTTTTCCCCAATAGAAATGGAAATCGTAGGATATCCAGGATCCTTACGTTTCCTCGGTAATTGTTGGGGGAAAGCCGTGTCTACTGTCTTTGCCATGAAAATCTTCTTGGGCACTTGAGTCTTCCTCTTCCTAGTGCACAAGTTCTTAAGAGTTTTCGCATAGGACGGAACTTGTTGGATGGCATCTAGGAGAGGGATGTTGATGTTAACTTGCTTTAAAATGTCCCTAATCTTCTCCATATGTGGACTCGATGTGTTAGCCCTTAACCGATTAGGATAAGGTGCTTTAGCAATAAGCGCTGGGTCCATCATAGGAGAAGGAAGTGGGGGTAGACATGATCCCAAAAGAGGAGTGGGGATCGTCTGTGGAGAACTAGAAGAGATGGGCTGAGGTGGCGAGCCTTGTGGGAAACGAAGAATAGGCTCGCAAGAAGGTGGTGGGGTAGAAGAACTGGGATCAGAATTAGAAGTGTGTGTGTGTGAGGAAAGGTCTCAGCCGGGGTGTTATTGATTGATTTATCAGTATCATCAAACTCTTCCCCAATGTGTTTGTCAAGCACTCTTCCAGATCTCAACGTGATTGCATTCACATGATGTGAATAGCCAGGATTGGGTAAAGGTTGAGCTGGAAGTTTCCCTTTCTCTCTTGCACTCATTTCGGCTTTTAATCGTGCAATTTCTGCTTCCATCGATTTAATACTCTCGCTTTGGGACGCAGAGTTTTTCTTTATATCATCGACAGAAGTCTTTATTTCAGCCGATACTTGCATGAGATTTGTCAGAAGCAAGTTTATGAATGAAGAGGATTCATCAGTCCCGGTCAACTGCAAAAGACTAGACGGTGTGGGTGTGTTGACCGGATTTTGAAAGTTATGTGCTTGGAAGGGGTGCTGACTCAATTGAAGTGGTGGCTGCTGTTGTGGTAGAGGGACCCTTTGGAAATTGTGTTGGGTTGGAACCGTGTTTTGAGATTGTGATTGGTTCCAAGCAAAATTAGGGTGATTCCTCCAACCCTGATCATATGTAGAGGAAAATGGATCGTTTCTAGGTCTTTGCAATGCGGCATTGGTATGCTCATGACCTTGAAACGGGCATTCTTCCGTCAAGTGAGACGGATCAGAACAGCAGCCAAGAGTGACATTTGATTTAGGGTGGCGGCTAAAAATTTATTTTCCATAGTCTCGAGTTTCTTGTGTATAGCTGCAATGTCAGCTCTAACTCCTATGGAAATATCATTGCCATCCCTAGACGATTGACTCATACCCTCCCACTGTAAAGATTTTTCAGCGAAATCTTCTAGGAATTCCCAGGCTTCCCCATCATCTTTGGTCATAAAGTTGCCTTGACACATAGATTCAAGGGTCTGTCTTGTGTAAGGAGTAATGCCCTCATAAATGATTCGGCACAGTTCCCATCTCGGGATGCCGTGATGTGGACATTGGACTAACAGATCCATGAAACGTTCAAGACATTTTGAAAATGTTTCATTCGGAAGCTGGGTGAATTGATAGATTTCGCTACGGACTCGAGCTGTCTTTTGATGTGGGTAAAATTTCTTCAGGAATGCTTTGACGAATTCATCCCAATTTGAAATGGAATGTGCGGTAGTGTTATATAGCCACTTCTCGGCTAAATCGCACAAGGTAAATGGGAGAAGACGAAGACGCATAGCATCTACAGACAACTGTGAAGTACCCATCATTGCGCATACATTTTCAAATTTCGTGATAAACACGTATGCGTCTTCAGACTCGAGACCGTGAAATTTTGGTAGAAGGTTGATGTATTGGGGTTTTATTTGAAAATTTTCCCCGTTGGCTGGTGGAATGGAAAGACAGGTGGAAAGTGGGCCTCGTGTAGGATAACACCTCTCTTGGAGAGAGATGCAAGGTGGATTCTGCGCACCAACGGACGGCGGCAGGGTAGTGGAAAAGAAGTTCGATGGAGATGGATCCATCGATGTGGGTGTGGTGGTGGGTAAAGAAAGGGTAAATGTAGAAATACCGACTTTAGGGTCGATCGGGGGACGCGGACTAAACAGGCACTAGAATCCTGTTGTCCAGCCTATCTTGCACTAAAAAGGGGTAGTACAAGTGGCAACGTGAATTTATAATTAGGGGTAAATGAATGCGGTGTTTGCTTTTTGAAAAAGGACGGATTTTTGAAAATATGATGCAACATAACAAATGCAACACACAAAACCCTAAAATCTAGTGGTCACCTAGGTCCGGCTCTAGACCACTCCTAACTGCCAAAAGACAAGTCGCAGGATAGAATCCTCCACTGCCTCTTTATCCCCCTGTGGCCAGGTAAGTGCTAGGTAAGTGGGAAGGTACTCCACTACGTAAGTAGTGGGCCTAATTAATAACCACTAGCCTTCGACACACTTGCCTAGGCACCACAAGAAAACGCGGATAAGCAATGAATTACCCACGGCCTTCTTCTGTCCTAAGTGAGCGCGACGGTCCTTACAGTCATCTCTAGATTTCTTTTAATTAATGAGGGTAAATGCGGATGCAAGTTTTGTGATTTTTGGGGGTTAGGAAGGGTAATGAACTCCCCACCTAATCTGGATTTGGTCGTGCCCCTTAAATTCCGTTTTAATATGCAAACAACCAAAAATCAAAACACGCACAAATTTTTATTTTGCTTTTGCGGCGCTGCGATTATTTGCAAAGAAACCTGCAGAAAATTATTAGTTGGAGCTAAAAAGAGGAGAGAGGAGAAGGTAAGAAACTTACAAAGGAATATTGGTGCAGAGATACCTCAAGGAGGCCGCGGTTCCGCCGCGAATCGTGGCAATTGCCGCCCTTCCGCGGTTCATTGATCAGTTCGCTGCTTCAAAATTTTACAGAGAGCTTATGTTGGTTCTCTCAGCTCTCTGGAATTTTCAGAATAATTTTTCCCAAGCTCGAATGATTCCAGATTTCGTCGCAATCAAATCACAACACACGTATTAGTGTTTGCACGAATTTAGATCTAAAAAAAAATTGTAATGGAATAAATTTTTCAACTCAAATTTCAAAATAATACAATTAGCGCACTATCCCCGGCAACGGCGCCATTTGATTGAATGATTTTTTTTTGTGTTGTATGAAAAATTATGTAGAAATCACAACCAAAAATATTTGACCGCAATCAATAATGGTGTCGATTGTAGCGCGTTAGTAAGTACGGATCGTCCACAGGGAAAGTGTAATCGTTCTTCTTTGGAATTAGATGAGTCGAAACTTTAAAGAAAACAAAACAAAACAATTCATGATTTATATTTGAAGTTCAAGAATTAGAAAATCTAGATCTAATAACAAGAAAAGATAGAATCAAGAATTGATAGTTTGATAATTTTTCCAAACCAAATATCAAGAATCTAAATGAGGCTCGTAGGAATCGATCGGATCTATAGATGTGATGTAATCTTATAATTACGTATTCTTATCCTTCGATGAATTGATGCTAGATCGATGATGATCGATCGAGAATTAGGGTTTTCTTATGAAACTAGGGTTTCATCTTATCCCTTATTCTTTCGTCGATATCATTCACATTCTAGCCTCTAGTAAATTCAAGAAACGATCGTAGATCCCTAATTTCGAGCGATCACAATCAAGAAAACATCGCAACGAAACTAGGTCATCGATTCTTGAACTTGCTAGGGTTTACAAGACTCGTAGGACTTAAGAATCGTATTAAGATTTGTTACATCATCATTCTATTGATCGTCTCGACCCCTTAACGAGCGGAGTTTTACTCAAACATCACAACAAGAACCACAATCACAAATTGAGATCTAATCATGATGCAAGAATTAATAGAAAGCAAGATTAAAGAATTTCACCTTTTATTTATATCAACAATTTCGTTACAATCGCTCAAGAACTACAAGAGGAAGAACTCGATCGTCGATTTGGCTTCGCTCGTCTCCTTGAGTCGCGGATCGGCTTGGATCACTTGCCCGATTGAAGATCGGCTCGGCTCATAAAAGGTTGAAGGCTTCTCGCTTGATTGGTACTCGGGATCTTGAATTTGATTGGAATTAGGGTTAAGGTTTCGCACAAGCCTTGTCACTAGATTTGTGGAAGAAGATGATGTAAAAGGGAATTAGCTAACTAAAAGATTAACAACTAATGATGAATTCCTCAACCCTTAGATCTAGGTTCCTATTTATAGCCATCAAAACCCTAGATCTAGGATTTGAATTTTAAGTTTCCCTCCAAAAGTTTGTTAGATGAAATTTGAATTTCCCTCCAAAAGATTGTTGAGGAGAAACTTCTAGATGTGATTAGTTAGGAGGGAGCTTCTAGAAGAGCTTAGTTAGGAGCTTAATTAGGATTAGCATGCTTAATGATCTTTGCTGATCTGGCAGAAGCTTCGAGAGAATTCTGGAATTTGACATATCATTCTGAGCTGTGGCCACTGAGATAAGAATAACGCACTAAAAATGGCATGATGATCTGACTAAACCGCCGCGGAACCGCGGCGCAAGCCGGCTCCCGCCGCGATTCCGCGGCTCTTTAGAGGCTTTAAGGCTTGCAACTTTTGGTGATGATTTGGGCTGACTTGTGGGCCTTTCTTTGATATGTTGATTTGTATATTTCCTTCTGAATTGCTACCAGATCTGAAAACATGGAGTTGGTGTATTTTTTTATTAGCTTCTTTTTACTTTGCTCCTGCAATTTCCTGCACAAATCTCGAGACAAGTGTTGCGCAAATACAGAGATGATGCGATGCCATGAAATGTGGTCAATTTCCCTTAAAGTGCCGGTTTAAAGGTCTAACACATGAAATCTGATATTTTACGACTGATTTGCTAATATGTGAAATATGAATGCCGTGTAAGTCCATGCTACCTCTCCCGGTACTTTCGGGAATACGGAATTTGGTAAAAAAATGATTTTTATAGAGGTGGTAACATGGACCTAAAACCCGGATCTTGGTTAAACATCTATCTAACAACCCAACTACGAGTTTCTAGCTACTCGGTTAGGGGGTTATACCTTGCTTATCTTGAACTCCTTCGTCTTCAAGCTCCGATGGTGGTCCGGATTGGCTTCTTCCCGTCGTCTCCGTACGCCGAAGATAGATCCACCTGAAAGCTCCAACCTTTGGCTCCTTCTTCGTTCTTTGAAGAAACTAGTTCACTCGGTTTGCTAAACCTTGTGAACTAGAATGAGTAGAGAAGAGTTTGTGTGGGATTTTATCTATGGTTCTTGATTCTCAACTTATGAGACAAGAGAACCATAGATTAAAGAGAGGGAGCAAGAGCAAGAGGGTGAGAGCAAAACAAGAGAGCTCAAGAACAAGAGAGAGAATGAGCAAGAAAGAATGAGCAAGTCTTTTGTCTCTCACCCTCTCATAATCCAAAGTCATCATAACTCATTATACCAAATCAAGTGTTATGTGATGGTTGAAGCAACCATAACCATATCATTTCATGCACTCATTTTGCACAAATGAGAAAGCAAGCAAAAGTCTTTGCCATGAAATGATGGCTATGGTTATCATGATGGTCAACTAGTCAAGCCTAGTCAACCGGTCAACAAAGTCAACAAGTCAACAAAAGTCAACAAGTCAACAAAGTCAACAAAAGTCAACAACCATGTCACCATAATACTTAATTAATATAATAGTTAATCTCATATCATATTCTCATTAGGGTTGAGCAAAAAGTCAAATAGTCAACGGTCAACTGTCAACAACCCTAATGAGAATCAGCTGCCTCTGTCTCCCTGTCAAGTGTGCATACGCACCCGCATCCGCGTTCCGAGGAACACGAATGCATACTGGATAAATCCAATCCCAAAACGTACACTAGGATCTGGCTTAAACCAAAGCCCGCTAGTGCAAACTGTCCGGACACTGTACGTGCGCAAGTGCACGGATGTGACCGAACCCTGTCGCAAAACCATGCGACCTGTCGCAAAACCATGCGACCTCTACTCTTTTGCCTAAAGGCGAAAAGCTTTCTGTGTGGGACTCTAAAGACTCGACACTACGCTGGCAGTGGGTTTAACCACAGACCGCAAGCGGCACTAACTGTGCGTAATGGTCCCCAGGTAATGCCGACAAGAAGACCGACGAGGCGAAACCCATCTGAACTCCTACTGAGCCTGAGTGTGACATTCTCCGTACAGTCCGGTCTGTTCGTCTGATACATCGCATGGCGGCCCTAGGGGGCGGTAAACGTCAGTCCCCCAATAGCGGTACAAGTCGTGCCGGAGCGAAGCCCAAAACACCCTGAGATAACACTGGAAGCCTACCAGTATATCTCGTTTGCCCTGGCCACGGACTACTCGTGTAATGGCTCTCCTAGACACAGCGCGATGTCAACCCCCAATACCGGGAGAGACGAATCCTGTCTAACCGTCATTGCCTCCAAGTGCTTCGGGACTGCACCCAACCACTACCTGTTTGCACGACTCCTTTGAGCCGTGGTAGGGTAGTGATCAAAGTACAGTGGGAACACACTCGAGGCGAAGTGACAGTGTCAAGTCAGCGGACTAAGCTGTACTCATGTCACCTGGGAACTGATAACTGACGATAGGCATAATACCAACTAGTCAATTCCCGACGAGTCCTGTCCAGTGTACCCGTAACCTAACGAGCACCCGCATACTATCTCAAGTACGACGTACGGACGGCTGTGGGATAGACCGTCTCCCACACTGGGATGAGAAGCGCATGCGCTAGTCTACTCCGGAGTATCGATGCCCTGTCTCGATAGTCCTGCGACCAGGGACCTGCATAAGAATGTGCTTATGGATTACCCAGCCCCACTAGTGTGACGGCCATCACATCGCTGGCAATCAAGCAAAGATCCTAAGGGCTCCACTAATGTGTATAGGCGATATACAAAAATAAACACATGTACACATTGAAGTAGAAACAAACCAAGTAGCATACTACTATTTTGAGCAAGATTGTATATACAAGGTGAATATCCCAAGCTTCCATTAAGTAATATACAAACTAGTATGATACAGTAATGGCCTCTAGGGCATATACACTAACAATCTCCCACTTGCACTAAGGCCATGTACTGGCTTATCGAAGACCTATCATCTCGATCAGCCGCTCGAACTGAGTCTGGGGCAGGGCCTTGGTGAATGGATCTGCAGTGTTATCTTCTGAAGCGACTCTCCGAACCTCGATCTCCTGGCGATCTACGATCTCCCTGATCAGGTGATACCGCCTCAAGATGTGTCGGGATCTCTGATGGGACCTGGGTTCCTTCGCTAAAGCTATAGCCCCGTTGTTGTCGCAATACAGAGGTATTGGATCAACAATGGACGGAACCACCTGAAGTTCTTTCAAGAACTTCCTCATCCAGACAGCTTCTTTTGCGGCATCAAATGCAGCGATGTATTCCGCTTCCATCGTCGAGTCTGCAACGGTTTCTTGTTTGGAACTCTTCCAACACACCGCCCCTCCATTGAGGGTAAAGAAAAAACCCGACATGGACTTGGAATCATCCTTGTCACTCTGGAAGCTGGAGTCAGCAAAGGCCTCGATCTGGAGGTCTTTTCCGCCATACACCAAGAACATCTCCTTAGTCCTTCTCAGGTACTTGAGAATGTTCTTTACCGATATCCAGTGTTTCTCCCCAGGGTTTGACTGATACCGGCTTACCACACTCAGTGCATAAGCTACATCCGGTCTGGTACACAACATCGCATACATTATAGAGCCTACCGCAGAAGCGTAGGGTATAATAGACATGCGATCCCTCTCCAAATCAGTCTTGGGAGACATCTCTTTAGAGAGGGTGATCCCGTGACAAGCCGGTAGGTTACAGCGCTTGGAATCCTCCATACTGAATCTTTTCGGTACGGTGTCGATGTACCTGGACTGAGAAAGTCCTAATATCCTCTTGGATCTATCACGATGGATCCGGATCCCCAGGATGTATGAGGCATCACCCAGGTCTTTCATGGAGAACCTGTGTGACAAGAACCCCTTGACAGATTGTAGCATAGGAATGTCATTTCCTATTAAGAGAATGTCATCCACGTATAAAACGAGGAATACTACAGTTCTTGCTACAAATCTACTATAGATACATGGTTCATCTGGATTTTTGATAAAGCCAAATTCTTTGACCGTCTCATCAAAGCAGATGTTCCAACTCCGCGATGCCTGCTTTAGTCCATAGATGGACTTAAGCAACTTGCACACCTTTCCGCTGCTCCCACTCTGAATGAAACCCTCTGGCTGGTCCATATAGATACACTCCTCTAAATTTCCATTTAGAAAAGCTGTCTTTACGTCCATCTGCCAAATCTCATAATCGTGGAAGGCAGCAATGGCAAGAAGGATCCGAATGGATTTCAGCATGGCTATTGGAGAAAAGGTTTCGTCATAGTCCAAGCCAGGTCTTTGACGAAAACCCTTTGCTACCAGCCTAGCTTTATAGGTCTCAACCTGTCCATCTACACCAATCTTCCTTTTGAAGATCCACTTGCATCCTACGGGTTTTACCCCGTCTGGAGCAATGTCCAACGTCCATACCTTGTTGGTGTACATGGACTCCATTTCGGTCCGCATTGCATCCAGCCATTTCACTGAGTCAACGCTCTGAACGGCCTGCTGGAAGCTAGTAGGCTCATCATAATCTATGATGCAATCCTCTCTATCCCCGTCTATGAGAAAACCGTAGTATCTCTCGGGCGGATGAGTCTGCCTACTACTCCTGCGGAGCGGCGTAGGAATGTCCTGTTCTTTTGAACCCTCTGGTTCCACTAAACTTTCAGTAATAGTCCGTGGCTCTGGAATTTCTTCCAGTTCTACTGCGCTCCCACTTATTTCCTTTTCCAAGAACTGGTGTTCTAGAAAGTGGGCATTACGAGAAACAAGGACTTTTTGTTCCTCTGCGTAGTAGAAAAGATACCCCCTGGTGTTCTTTGGGTATCCCACAAACTTGCACAGTACCGAGCGTGCCTCGAGTTTGTCCGCATGCTGCTTTTTGACATAAGCTGGACATCCCCAGATCTTCAGATATTGAAGATAGGGTTTCTTCCCACTCCATAACTCATATGGTGTGGTAGGCACAGTCTTAGTGGGAACTCGGTTCAAAAGGTATGCGGCTGATTCTAGCGCATATCCCCAGAATGATCGCGGCAACTCAGCGTTACTCATCATGGACCGCACCATATCCAATAGGGTGCGGTTCCGTCTCTCCGATACACCGTTATGTTGTGGAGTGTATGGAGGAGTAAGCTGAGAGAGAATTCCGTTCTCTTTTAAATAGTCCAGGAACTCGGCACTTAAGTATTCTCCACCTCGATCCGATCTTAGAATCTTGATACTTTTGCCGGTTTGTTTTTCTACTTCATTCTTATACTCCTG
Source organism: Agapanthus africanus (assembly GCA_030015575.1). Classification (NCBI taxonomy): domain Eukaryota; kingdom Viridiplantae; phylum Streptophyta; class Magnoliopsida; order Asparagales; family Amaryllidaceae; genus Agapanthus; species Agapanthus africanus. The sequence continues at coordinate 460,736,446 of CM057350.1, forward strand.
GAATTTTCCAAAGGTTTCGGACTTATGTTTCATTAAGAAGACATGACCGTACCTTGAGAAGTCATCCGTAAAAGTAACGAAGTAAGAATAACCGCTTCGCGCATGTGTAGACATTGGACCGCACACGTCACTGTGTACGAGTCCCAAGAGCTCGCTCGCTCTTACTCCATGTCCAGTAAACGGAGTCTTTGTCATCTTTCCTTTGAGACAGGATTGACAAATGGCATACGATTGATATTCGAACGCATTCAAATATCCTTCTGTATAACTTAGTCAACCTTCTCTCATTGATGTGACCCAGTCTACAATGCCACAAGAAAGTCTGATTTATTTCTGGAGACTTTCTTTTGTGTGTATTCTGGACATTGAAAATCTGTGGTTGGTTCAATACGTATATACCATTACTCAATGTACCTGACCCAATCAAAACTTGATTAAGGTGAATGTTTACAACATTACTTACAAACGCAAATTCATAACCTTCTTTAGAAACTAAAGATACAGAAATGATATTACAAGTTGCGCTGGGTACAAAAAAGCAATTACGCAAGACCAAAACATGTCCATCTGACATTCCCAGGTGATAGTCCCCCACGGCTTTAGCATCCATGCTAGCCCCGTTCGCAACTCTGAGGGTCATGTCACCTGCCTTCAAAACCCTACGGTTTCTCAACGCCTGCAAAGAATTACAGATATGAGATCCTCATCCAGTATCCAATACCCAGGAAGTAGAGTTTATTGAAAGATAGTTTTCAATAACATACACACCTGAAGCTGAAGCTGCAACCTGCTTCAATTCCTGTGTCCTGGCTTTCCAAGCCCTGCAATCATTCTTCCAATGACCTTTCTTATGACAATAGAAGCATTCTTCCTTATCCACAAGCTTCCCCGCTTTCTTTGTTGCTTTAGCTTTTCCCTTCGTATCCACTTTACTAACACCGCCCCTTGGTTTGGCGGGGGCTTTCTTCTTCTTTCTCTTGGCTTTCGCCTTGGACCTAGAAGAAGATGATCCTCCTACAAACAAAGTGGATGTTTCCCTACCTTTCTGTAGGGTGCCCTCTGCGCTCCTCAGCATGTTGAGGAGCTCTGAAAGTTCAACTTCTTTTTCTTGCAAGTTGAAGTTCAGTATGAACTGGGCGTAAGTGGAAGGAAGGGACTGGAGAACTATGTCCATGTAGAGCTCACTCTCCAATGTGGTCCCTAGGTCCGCGAGCTCTTCAATATAGCCGATCATCTTTAGCACGTGCTCGGCTACTGATGATCCGACGGCCATCTTTGCCGAAAATAGCTTTTTCGACGCTTCGTATCTTGCGATACGAGATTGCTCTCCATACAGTTCTTTTGTATGGAGAAATATGGATTCAAGGTCCATATTCTCGTGCCTCCTCTGATGTTCGTTGTCCATCGAGGCAAGTACGAGGCACTTGGCCTTCGCGCTATCAATCTCCCAAGTCTTGCGGATTTCCTTATCCGCGACGCTGGAAGTGGGACCAGGGACAGGGGGAGCTTTGGTGGTAAGAAGATACCCCAGCTTGTCATAAGTGATTGCCATTTTGACATTCCTGAGCCAATCTTTGTAGTTTGGCCCTGTCAGTATGTTTTTATCTAGAAGTAACTTAAGTCCAGTTATGTCGATTGGTCGCTGCAATTAGGAGAGAGAAGAAGAAACACTCAGCATGATGCTCTTGCAAGTTTAGAGTGGTTTTTAGTTTGTCTAAACAGGATGGCTCCCACTGTTTCTCGAATCCCTCCTCAAACCATAAAGGAAGAATTAGTCGGGATCAATCCCACCGTACAATACTTGCTTAACCGTTCAGCCAGGCCAGTGTCGGTACTTCGAGGGAGGTTTTCCAACGCTTTCGCGAAGTTCCTTAATTAAAGAACCTCTTTTCCCTGGGGGCGTAGCCCCGCTAACACCTTTCTAGGCACCTACTAGGTTTATAGCATTGATCGTTTAGTGAGAAATTTCCCGAGGAGTAGCATATACTCACAGTAGGATCGGGATCCAAATATCATCGCGTGACGAAACTGAAGGAATCCTACCAGAATCATCACACTCCAAAAGGTATGCAAATCTAGCAAGTTTCAGTACTTATGAAACTCCCGATGTGGATTTTTTGCCCCATGCTCTTATGACCTTGGCGTGAGGTCAAAATGTCATAAGTCACATGTCAAGTTCGTCCCATCATTATCCAGGTTAATTTGAACCCACCCGTACATACCCTTGACGTAGGCCAAAATGGCAGTACGACTGTCTCAAACCAACGCATTCTATCTATGCAACAGATAAATATCCGGCAGCTACCAATCACTATGCCTTGGCGTGAGGTCAAAATACATAGCTTGAATACTACCGAATATTTAACTGAAATGATGGAGGGCTACGGATGGTTTTGGCAAAACCGTGAACGTAGTGAACTTGATTTGGTCGATGGAACGAGATAGCTTTTAAAAGGAGTGGCTCAAGCTCCGCATTTAAAAGTTGGTTTTGAAAAGAACCAAGTGGTTTTTCGAAAGTGTTCCAACGACTTTAACTTGGTTTATTATCTTGCATTAGTTCTTTTAAAGCGTGATATTCTTGCATTAGTTCTTTTAATGCGTCCCATCATTTAATCCTACCATTGCAGAAAACAACCAAAATATGACGTACGCTTATGCCATTCGCATTCGCCACTGGGCCCCGTCATTACCCGTTAGGTTACTTAACTAACGACAGAGCGGGGGCTGGGCTAGCGCGTCTGTAAAACATAAGCAACGCCTAAATAATATCATATATAGATATACTGCAATGATAAACATTTCAGATCACAGATGAATACATTGGATATACTAGGAATCTGTAATTCGCACGAGCCTGTAACGAAAAACAGATTACACGGTCGCGGTGAATAGCCAATACCCCACCCAAGACCCCTACGGGTGCGGCAAACTACCCGCCAAGTACCCGAAGCGTAGCAACCTCCCTCATCACCATGAGTAGGCCACTCGACACTTCAGCATACCCGGTAGTTTGTGCACCCCCTCCATGGGTCTATCCTAGGAGCAAAAACAGTAAAAAGAAATTATACAATGACGGCTACAACCCCGACCCGGTTGTGCGGCCATACAAATAATTATTACATCAATTTACAAATTTACATGAATTGAAAGAAAAGAAATCTCTCGTCTCACAACCCCGGCTATTCACCCGCGACAATCCAACATATTCATATACACATTCCAGCAACATTACAGATCACAGATTTGTATAACCCCCACTAATCGACATATAGCGATTAGTAGACGTTCAATACAAATATCACATTACAGAAAAACCCGTTAGCTTAAGTCTTTTAAAAGTTCGATCAAAAATACGGATTTTCGGGACCCCAAAAATAAAATTTTCGTTCTGGAAAATCTGGACAGAAAATATATATTCCAAAAATCCCAAAATACCCCTACAAGTACACTGTAGCAAAGAAACACCAGAGAGGGGCCAAGGAGGCCGCGGAACCGCGGCAATAGCAAGCTATTGCCGCGTTTCCGCGGTCGTTTAGGGGGAACTCTTGGTGATTTTTCTACAGTAGCTTTTAAAAACCCTGAGCCGATTTTAGAGATGAAAATAATCAACTTTTGAACAGTATAAAAATCGACAGAAAGTTCGAATTTCGGGGTTCGTTTTCGGGACTTTTTCTTTGATCGATCTTCTAGTTACTTGCTAACATGTTAGAAAGAGTTTAACTAGGCTCTGATACCACTGTAAGTCCATGCTACCTCTCCCGGTACTTTCGGGAATGCGGAATTTGGTAAAAAACGATTTTTATAGAGGTGGTAACATGGACCTAAAACCCGGATCTTGGTTAAACATCTATCAACAACCCAACTATGAGTTTCTAGCTACTCGGTTAGGGGGTTATACCTTGCTTGTCTTGAACTCCTTCGTCTTCAAGCTCCGATGGTGGTCCGGATTGGCTTCTTCCCGTCGTCTCCGTACGCCGAAAATAGATCCACCTGAAAGCTCCAACCTTTGGCTCCTTCTTCGTTCTTTGAAGAAACTAGTTCACTCGGTTTGCTAAACCTTGTGAACTAGAATGAGTAGAGAAGAGTTTGTGTGGGATTTTATCTATGGTTCTTGATTCTCAACTCATGAGACAAGAGAACCATAGATTAAAGAGAGGGAGCAAGAGCAAGAGGGTGAGAGCAAAACAAGAGAGCTCAAGAACAAGAGAGAGAATGAGCAAGAAAGAATGAGCAAGTCTTTTGTCTCTCACCCTCTCATAATCCAAAGTCATCATAACTCATTATACCAAATCAAGTGTTATGTGATGGTTGAAGCAACCATAACCATATCATTTCATGCACTCATTTTGCACAAATGAGCAAGCAAGCAAAAGTCTTTGCCATGAAATGATGGCTATGGTTATCATGATGGTCAACTAGTCAAGCCTAGTCAACCGGTCAACAAAGTCAACAAGTCAACAAAAGTCAACAAAGTCAACAAAAGTTAACAACCATGTCACCATAATACTTAATTAATATAATAGTTAATCTCATATCATATTCTCATTAGGGTTGAGCAAAAAGTCAAATAGTCAACGGTCAACTGTCAACAACCCTAATGAGAATCGGCTGCCTCTGTCTCCCTGTCAACTGTGCATACGCACCCGCATCCGCGTTCCGAGGAACACGAATGCATACTGGATAAATCCAATCCCAAAACGTACACTAGGATCTGGCTTAAACCAAAGCCCACTAGTGCAAACTGTCCGGACACTGTACGTGCGCAAGTGCACGGATGTGACCGAACCCTGTCGCAAAACCATGCGACCTGTCGCAAAACCATGCGACCTCTACTCTTTTGCCTAAAGGCGAAAAGCTTTCTGTGTGGGACTCTAAAGACTCAACACTACGCTGGCAGTGGGTTTAACCACAGACCGCAAGCGGCACTAGCTGTGCGTAACGGTCCCCAGGTAATGCCGACAAGAAGACCGACGAGGCGAAACCCATCTGAACTGCTACTGAGCCTGAGTGTGACATTCTCCGTACAGTCCGGTCTGTTCGTCTGATACATCGCATGGCGGGCCTAGGGGGCGGTAAACGTCAGTCCCCCAATAGCGGTACAAGTCGTGCCGGAGCGAAGCCCAAAACACCCTGAGATAACACTGGAAGCCTACCAGTATATCTCGTTTGCCCTGGTCACGGACTACTCGTGTAATGGCTCTCCTAGACACAGCGCGATGTCAACCCCCAATACCGGGAGAGACGAATCCTGTCTAACCGTCACTGCCTCCAAGTGTTTCGGGACTGCACCCAACCACTACCTGTTTGCACGACTCCTTTGAGCCGTGGTAGGGTAGTGATCAAAGTACAGTGGGAACACACTCGAGGCGAAGTGACAGTGTCAAGTCAGCGGACTAAGCTGTACTCATGTCACCTGGAAACTGATAACTGACGATAGGCATAATACCAACTAGTCAATTCCCGACGAGTCCTGTCCAGTGTACCCGTAACCTAACGAGCACCCGCATACTATCTCAAGTACGACGTACTGACAGCTGTGGGACAGACCGTCTCCCACACTGGGATGAGAAGCGCATGCGCTAGTCTACTCCGGAGTATCGATGCCCTGTCTCGATAGTCCTGCGACCAGGGACCTGCATAAGGATGTGCTTATGGATTACCCAGCCCCACTAGTGTGACGTCCATCACATCGCTGGCAATCAAGCAAAGATCCTAAGGGCTCCACTAATGTGTATAGGCGATATACAAAAATAAACACATGTACACATTGAAGTAGAAACAAACCAAGTAGCATACTACTATTTTGAGCAAGATTGTATATACAAGGTGAATATCCCAAGCTTCCATTAAGTAATATACAAACTAGTATGATACAGTAATGGCCTCTAGGGCATATACACTAACATGCCGAACACTTCTAAATGAGTGCAAATGATAGGGAAATTGCCGTGTTAAAAATACATTATTTTCGACTGATCAGTGCCCTTGAGATTCGTCGCAGTCACAGGAATTTTCTCCGGCCTTCCTTTTTTGTGAGCGGTCAAAGTTGAGGGAGCCGTTGCAGCGAGCACCCAAATAGATGACATCTCCTGTGGCATGACAGGGTGGTCCTTCTCTTGTAGAACTTTCATCTTCTTTGGTCGGCGGGAGTAGTCTTGGTTGATCACCGAATTTTAGACCTGTTGCCAAACTTTATGAATTTTAGAGGACAACCATTGAGGGGGCTGCTCTGTCTTCACCTTTATAACGTTCTCCATAGGTGGAGGAGATCTTTTCAGCACGGCCGTCTGAGAGTTCTTGCGCATCCTCCTAAGTGGTTCAAAGTTGTTCCCAGTTAGAACAGCAGCGTCGACTTTCACCGTTGGTGCTGGCGGAGTCAGTCCAGAAGGGGAAGTGCCCCCAGCTTTCCTCACTTAGCGCCAGTGGCGACGTCGAGCATGCCTTACAGATGGTATTGATTCAGCTATGGGGGTGGCTCCCTTATGCCCCCTGTCCTGGTGAAAGGTTGCCATTGGTGCCAGCCTATTGAAAACTGACGTTCTTGAGTGGGGATGGCCAACCTGTCGAAGGTAGACTTCCGAGCAGGGGAAGCAGCCTTGTTGAGTTTGCCTGAAGCAGGAGTTGGAACGGACAGTCTAGCGAAGCCTGATCCCTTAGTTGGGGAAGCCTCTCTGATGACTTCGTTCACTGGATCAGGGATGGCTATCCATTTCGGGATAAACCCCTTAGGTATCGCGGGCTTCGTCACAGGCCCATTAGAGTTTTGACCCAGTCTGTTGAAAACCGAGGTGCTGGATTTGGGCGACCCGTTGAGAGGGGCCGCAGTAGTTGCAAGCCGATCAAAGACTGACTTCTTCGGAGCTTCTTTCAACGGCAGTGGGGCGTTGAAGCTCATTGGTGGGAGCATGGTCCCAAAGAACAGCCCAGTGGTGGCTTGCGTCACTTGTTCCACTGGCATCGTAAAAAAGGAGGCCGCTTGAGACCCATAAGTCACTCCTCCAGTAAGGACAGAGTGGGAGTTGTTGCAGTTGTTGCAGTTTGTGCAGTTGAAAGCCATTAATCTCTACACGGGAGCAAGACACCAAATCTTAGTACCTCGAATCCAGGGGCAACCATATCAAACCGCGATTCGTTCGCGAAAACGACACACGAAGTGCGGAGTGGAAAGAGGAAAAGGTCCCACCGGGCGTGCCAGAATCTGTTCTCCGCCGAAAGACAGGGAAGACAAATGTCTTGCCTGAATTTGGGGGCAGATGCTATTTGGTTTTATCCGTCAACCTCTCCGAAGATGCCAAGTTGATTTATGGCACTGTGTATCGAAGGTTTAGACAGATACGGCCGTTGTAGCAGACTTCATCAGATTCCCCTTCGTTTGAGGGGTTTTTGATTGTGGGGACGCTCTTCCCTGCAGGCGCAAGTCCCTGCAGTTAATTACGCTACCGCATCACGGTAACAACTTTTTCCTTCTCCAGATGGTCACTTCGTGTCGTATGTGTTTATTTTATTTTTGGTTGCCCATGGATTGTATACAGAGACTAATTTATGTTGTCGCCCGTAGGGCGTGAATTAGTCCAAATCCGTATTTTCTTAGATTTGGGTTTGGGTTGGGTTTAAGGATCGTTAATCTCATTTGAGACTAAGATCAACTTAAACGTTTGTTAAGGATACATTAGTCAAATTTTAGACTAAGATCAACTTAACGTTTGTTAAGGACACGTTAGTCTAATTTTAGACTAAGATCAACTTAACAGGATCATTTAGATCCAAAAGAAGAGCATTTGGGCTCTATTGTTTTAGTTTAGGAACAATGTTGTCCATTGGGTTTAAGGATATCATAGTCCGTGACAGTTTAAAGACGTCATAGTCTGTAAAGTTTAAAAATATCATAGTCTATAAGTTTAAGGACCTCACAGTCCATAAAATTTAAGAACATCATAATCCATGAGTTTAAGGACGTCATAGTCCATAGGGTTTTTGTTTAACCAGTTTGGGGATACGCCAAAGGTTATCGGTTATTGGGACCCTCCATCTCTCTGAAGACGTTGAAGGATTATAACGACATGTATCAGAGATATGAAGAGATGTACCCTTGAACCAATATCCCGATTTGGGGAATGGGATGAACATCAGTTTAGATGTCATCTATTAGGAGAACACTAGTCATCTTTGGGACTAAGATTAGTTTGGGGAGATCTGAACATGGGGGCTCAGTTGATTGGTGACAAAAAGGGTCTTAGCTTTGGAAGACTTGGCTAATTTGAGCTAAGGTTGATTTCCCATAGTCACCCCATAGTGCTAATCACTGAATCAGTATTAAACACTGGACTTTAGAGGAGCTCACGTGTGAACACGTGAGGGGCCCCGAAGTGGGAATTGTTTCTTGAGTTTATTCCCTCATATATATATATATATATATATATATATATATATATATATATATATATATATATATGTTGAGCACTTGGTTCACATGTGAGCACGTGAGGCGTCCGAGGTGAGAACTGTTCTCTGGATTTTATTCCTCTTTCATTTATAAGTGCTAAGCATTTGGTTCATCAAACAGTCACGTGCAGACACGTGAGGTGCCTTCAAAATGCGAGCGTTGTCTTCGGAATTTTCTCCCTCTTTTATACACAACTATTTAGGGGTCACGTGGGAACACGTGAGGTACCCCCAAAATGGGAGTTATCTTGGGTTTATTCCCTTTTCCTTTTTTTTGAGTACTAAGCACTATTGGGTCACGTGAGATCACGTGAGGCACTCTGAAGAATGAAAATTTCCTTTGTTTTATTCTCTTTTTCTTTTTTTTGAGTGCTAAGCACTATCAAAGGATCACGTGAGATCACGTGAGGCGTCCAAAATTTGTTCTGCCTTAGCTTTACTCCCTTTTTATTTTGAGAAGTTTGTTCAAGGTTCACGTAGGAGCACGTGACCTAATTTCATTCGTTCTCTTTTGATCATTGAGGTGGGGAGTCACGTGGAAACACGTGATCATATTGGGTACTGATCTCTTTTACGTGCATGGAGAGTTAAATCCCTTGTTTAAGAATTAAATTCTTTTATAGGGTTAAACCCTAATTTTATTTAGAGCAATTAAATTCATATGTGTTTGAAAGAATTAAATTCTTTAAACCCAATTCTCTCTCTAAGTTTTGGATCTGTATGGCAGAATCTCCCCGATGAGAATTAAATTCTCAACTTTTTGGGGAGATCTGCTTCTGCAGATCTATTACCATAAGGAAGAACTAAGTTCTTGTATTAAGAGTTAAACCTTATCTTTGTTGGAGAAATTAAATTTCTATATGTTTTGTGGGAGAATAGAATTCTCTGAACTTAGGTCTTCCCTTAGGCTTTAGATCTGCATGGCAGAATCTTCCCGATGAGAATTAAATTCTCAACTTATGGGGAGATCTGCTTCTGCAGATCTTCAACCAGAAGAAGAACTGAGTTCTTACTTAGAAGAGTTAAACTCTTGGTTTAAGAATTAAATTCTCTTTTATTTTGTGGGAGCTTATAGAATGAACTCCTTCCTTCTCTTACCCAGAGTTTTTTTTCTTCTGAAGAAATCTTCTTTTCTCTCTGGAGAATTAAATTCTCTTCTTTTTTCCCCCTGTCTTCTCTCTCTGTTGTTGTATCCTCCTTTTTCTTTTCTCTTCTTAGCTCTTATTTATAGGAGAAAGAGAAGAATCTGTTCAGCCAATCTCTCATTGAGAGATTTTAAGTGATTTTATAACCAACATGATCTTTTAAATCATTCGGTGAATTTTATTCACCATTGGATTCTTTTTAATCCATAAATATTATCGGGAATTTCAAGTGTTGAAATTTCAAGTGTTGAAATTTGCAATGTCATAGGACACTAGGGGCAAAATATTATCGGGAATTTCAAGTGTTGAAATTTGCAATGAGATTGCATACCTTCTATGAGATAGTTGGATCCCGATACCCACTGCGAGTAAGAGTTACTCCTGGGAGAGTTTTACACATTACAATTAGCCTAGGTGTCTAGAAAGGTGTTAACGAGGTTACGCCTCTGGGAAAACGAGGTTTACATTAATTAGGTTCGTGCGAAAGCACGGGGGACCTCCCTCAAAGTACCGACACTGGCCTGGCTGAAAGATCGACGAAGTTGTAGGGTGTAATTAATCCCGGCTAGTCTTTCCTTTTAGGGTTTGAAGGAAGATTTGATAAAAACCAGTGGGAGCCATCCTGATTAGATAAGATAATAACCAATCTGATCTTGCACGAGCATACGCTAAAGTGTTTTCTTCTCTCTCTCTCCAGGTAGCGACCATGTCATGCCCTAATAAAGATAATAATATGGATGTATTGACTGAACCCGCATGTTATACTGTGCTGGGGAACGTTGGTCCCGTTCTTTCTTATAAGAGTTATAGGAATGAACAGGATATAGGGGAATACCAGGATTCCCATGCCACCCGATTGAAGAAAGTACATGATGATGCATTTTCTTCGGGTGTGTTCGTTACAGAGAACTGTTTCTCCATTTGCTCCACGTCCTGGGTATTAGATACCGGGTCAGGATCCCATATATGTAATCAGTTACATGGGCTCAGGAAAGGTAGAGAACTTGGGGAAGGTGATAAAGACATTAGAGTTGGAAATGGTGCAATTGTTGCAGCTAAGACTGTCGGGGAATATCACCTTGTATTACCGACTGGTAATACATTGGTTCTGAACGAATGCTATTACATGCCGAACCTGATATGCAACATTATATCGGTTTCTTTATTGACTAAAGAGGGATATAATTTTGTATTACAGGACAATGTTATGAACATTTTCCGTAACCAAAAGTTGGTTGGATCAAGCACGTTGTGCAATGGCATTTATGTTCTAAATCAATCAACAGTTCTGAGCATAACAAACACACACAAGAGGAAGAGTTCTGAACTGAACGAATCCTTCTTGTGGCATTGTAGACTGGGTCACATCAATGCGACACGACTAGCTAAGTTGCATAAGGATGGATATTTAAATCCGTTTGAATTTTCATCTTATGACACTTGTCGGTCATGTCTCAAAGGCAAGATGACCAAAACTCCGTTTACGGGACACGGAGAAAGAGTTACTGAACTCTTAGGACTGATACATAGTGATGTATGCGGTCCTATGTCTACACATGCCAGGGATGGTTCTTCATACTTCATTACATTCACTGACGATCTCTCTAGGTTCGGGTATGTGTTCCTGATGAAACACAAATCAGAAGCTTTTGAGAAATTTAGAGAATATAAACAAGAAGTTGAGAACCAAACCGGAAAAAGTATTAAAATCCTACGATCTGATCGAGGAGGTGAATACTTGAGCAATGAATTCCTGGACTTCCTAAAAGAGAATAGGATTCTCTCTCAGCTGACTCCTCCATATACACCACAGCACAACGGTGTATCAGAACGGAGGAACCGCACCCTATTAGATATGGTGCGCTCTATGATGAGCACAGCTGAGTTACCTATTTCCTTCTGGGGTTATGCGCTGGAGACAGCAGCATACCTATTGAATCAAGTTCCATCTAAATCTGCACCTACCACACCATATGAGATATGGAGTGGGAAGGGACCATGTCTTAAACGAGTTAAGATATGAGGTTGCCCGGCCTATGTCAAAAGGCAAAATCCAGACAAACTCGAGGCACGGTCAGTTCTATGCAAGTTTGTGGGATATCCCAAACATTCACATGGATATCTTTTCTACCATACAGAGGAACAAAAAGTGTTTGTTTCTCGACATGCCACCTTTTTGGAAAAGGAATTTCTTGCAAAAGAAATTAGTGGCGATAAGGTAGAACTGGAAGAAATTCCGGCTACACAAACTCAAACTGAAGATTTAGTGGAACCAGAGGATTCAGTAGCTCCCGACGAACCTCATCCTCTCCGCCGATCTAGTAGGGTTCCTCGCCAACCTGAGAGATACTACGGTTTTCTCATGGATGGTGGGAACGAGGATTGCATCATGGAGGATGATGACCCAACTAGCTTCGAGCAGGCCATCACGAGTAGGGACTCAGTGAAATGGCTGGATGCTATGCGGTCCGAGATGGAATCCATGTACACCAACAAAGTATGGACTTTGGATGTTGCTCCTGAAGGGGTAAAACCCATTGGGAGCAAATGAATCTTCAAGAAGAAACTTGGTGTAGATGGGAAAGTGGAGACTTTCAAAGCTAGACTTGTTGCAAAGGGTTTTCGTCAAAGACCAGGTGTGGACTATGACGAAACCTTTTCTCCAGTGGCTATGCTTAAATCCATCCGGATCATGCTTGCCATCGCTGCATATCATGACTACGAAATCTGGCATATGGATGTTAAGACCGCCTTTCTAAATGGTGATTTAGAAGAGTGCATGTACATGACTCAGCCAGAGGGCTTCGTAGACAGTGGGAGCAGCGGGAAGGTGTGCAAGCTGCTTAAATCCATTTATGGATTAAAGCAAGCATCGCGGAGTTGGAACATCTGCTTTGACGTCGTTATCAAAGAGTTTGATTTCGTCAAAAACCCAGATGAACCTTGTATCTACAAGAAGGTAGCAGAGAGTAAGGTTGTCTTCCTCGTATTGTACGTGGACGACATACTCTTGATAGGAAATGATATTCCTATACTGCAATCGGTCAAGCTCTTCTTATCACAAAGATTCTCAATGAAAGATCTTGGTGATGCCTCCTGCATATTGGGAATTAGGATCTATAGAGATAGATCCAAACGGATATTGGGATTGTCCCAATCCAGGTACATTGACACCATACTAAAAAGGTTTAGTATGGAAGATTCCAAGCGTGGGAACTTGCCCACGGTCTCTGGAGTCACTCTCTCCAAAGAGATGTCTCCCAAGACTGATTTGGAGAGAGCTCGCATGCAAGGGATACCCTATGCTTCGGCTGTAAGCTCTATCATGTATGCGATGCTGTATACCAGACCCGATGTAGCATACTCACTAAGTGTAGTGAGCAGGTATCAAGCTGATCGTGGAGAGAATCACTGGACAGCTGTGAAGAGCATTCTCAAGTACTTGCGAAGGACTAAAGAGATGCTCTTGGTGTATGGTAACGGAGAACTCCAAGTGGAGTCCTTTACCGATTCGAGCTTCCAGAGTGATAAGGACGACTCTAAGTCGCAGTCGGGCTTTGTCTTTACCCTTTACGGAGGGGCGGTTAGCTGGAAGAGTTCCAACCAGGAAACCGTGGCAGACTCGACGATGGAGGCTGAATACATCGCTGCCAACGATGCTGCCAAAGAGGCTGTCTGGATCAAGAAGTTCATTACTGAACTTGGAGTGGTTCCGTCCATTGAGTATCCAATACCTTTGTATTGCGATAACAATGGAGCGGTGGCTTTGGCCAAGGAACCTAGGTCCCATCAGCGATCCAGGCATATTCTGAGGCGGTATCACCTGATCCGGGAGATAGTTGATCGCCGGGAGATCGAGGTCAGGAGGGTTGACACGAAGAACAACACGGCGGATCCACTCACGAAGGCCATTCCCCAGATACAGTTTGAGAGACTCTTCGGGATGCTCGGTATGTGATACTACAACAGCTGGCCCTAGTGCAAGTGGGAGATTGTTAGTTGTATGTATGCCCTAGAGGCCAGTATTGTACAGATGATGTATATTATATTGGATGCTTGGACATATATATAGAGATGAATTTCTTGCTCGATATGATAGTATGCTATCTGGTAGCTCTTTATCTTAACATGTACACTTGTCTCTTTAAACTGTCTTATAGTTACATGTTGGTAAAGCCCTTAGGATGTGTACTTGACTACCTGGACTATGATGCAGATCATACTAGTGGGGACATGGTAGTCCATAGGTACATCCTTCAAGGTCCCTAGTCGTGGGTGTATCGAGACGGGGCATCGATATACCAGAGTAGACTAGCGTATACGCTTCTCGACCCATGAGATGGGCGATGGATGATCCCATATCCATTGGTGTTTGACATCAGAGATGGTATACGGGTACTCAGTGGAGACTGGGTACACTGGACGGACTCGCAGAGAACTCCCAGATGGTATTATACCTCACGTCAGATGGCAGTTCTCAGGTGACACTTGTGCAGGTTAGTCTGTAGACCCTAGATCGTCATAGAGTCTTGTGTGATTCCCACTGTGCTTTGATCTCCACCTTACCACGTCCATGAGGGCGTGCAAAACGGTGGTCTTTGGGTACAGTCCTGAGTCACATGGAGGCAATGAGCGATAGGAGGGGTTTCGTCTCTCCCGGTATTGGGGGTTGATGTTGCGCTGTGCTCGATTGGCCGTAACAGGGAAGTCCCTGGCCAGGGCTGATTAGAGATCTACTGGTAAGTGTTACCAGTAGTTTCTCGACCTGTTATGAGCCTCACATCGGCACGACTTACCGGTTATTGGGGTCTGACGTTTACCACCCCTAGACTTGATATGCGACGTATCAGACGAACAGACCGGACTGTACGGTAAGTGTTACTGGTTGGATTCACAGGAGTGTGAGCGGGCTTGCTCGTCGATCTTCTGATCGTTCAATACCCGGATGGCCGTTACGTTTAGCAGACCGCTTGCGGCTTGTGGGTGCTTGATATGATCATCATCTGCTACCGGCGTATTGACGAGTCTTTAGAGTCCTACACAGAGGTTTCCTGGCTCAAGCGAAATGAAATAGGAGCGCATATGAGATATGTGCAGGACCGAGAATAATGCGTGTATGTGATACCGTATTCCATTCTCGCGATCAATGTTTCGATTGGTTATATGCGATATAACCTAGTTATCGAATCAAAGATTGATTCGATAAGTCGATGCGTTGTATACTAGTCGGTTATGTGCGACATGACCGGATCATTGAATCAAGTGTTGATTTAATGATTTGATGTATAATTATATATTTGATATATTACTTTGCATTAACTAGTATTGGTTCATTTTAAAAGGATTTTCTCACTTGATGTGCACATTGTATATGTGATATATTTTTGTGTACACATGTTTGTATCATGTTTGATGATACATGTTAACTTGTGCTTGTGTAAAGATTAAACCATGGTTATATGAATGGTTAGGGTTTAATTTACTTATTCATTTATTTATATTGATTATTCATTTTGGAAAGGTAAAGAAAAATGGTGGCTTTATTTGTTTCTTTCATGAAGCTTCATGAAGAGTTGAATAATTGACCATTTTTGTTTTCTTCTCTTAACCTAACCATACACCTAACCCTAGTTTGCTCTCTACACTTCACCATGGTTAGTATATGATAAGTAATGATATTATTCTCATTTTTAATCTAATACTTATCATATTCTATCTTCATCTTCTTCTTCTTCTTCAAAGAAAAAGCTTGACACCATTAATGGCACCTTGAGCTAAAGAGTGAGAAATCCAATTCTAAAGTGAACCCACCTCCTATTTTTTCATCCTCTACCTCTTGCCAAGTGGTTTTGGGTGTTTTCTTCACAAGTTTCACAACTTGGTGAAGTTGGAGCTTGAACTTGTGATGCCTCGACGTAGATCATCTTCGGCACGAAGCCGACGACCGAGCCCGCCCATTTCTCCGATGAAGCCAACGATTGAGTTCGGGATTCGAGATGGAAAGCGAGAGGACGCCTACGTGGAGCTAAGGAAGTGGAGAAACGGATCTACAAAGGTTGTAGCCTCTCTCCTTTAGTTAAGTCGTTAACTAGTTTAATGTTTCGCCTAGAATTCTAGTCGACGATCCGTATTAGGGTT
This sequence comes from Agapanthus africanus, assembly GCA_030015575.1. Classification (NCBI taxonomy): domain Eukaryota; kingdom Viridiplantae; phylum Streptophyta; class Magnoliopsida; order Asparagales; family Amaryllidaceae; genus Agapanthus; species Agapanthus africanus. The sequence goes on from CM057350.1 coordinate 460,752,171, forward strand.
TCTCGGCACCCATAAAATTTGAAATTGGCATGGTTGATGCCTTGTGAGACTTCTATAGTGTGCCTAGGAACCCTTCACCTTGCTGCTTTGTTTTTATTTTATTTAGTTCCCATGAGGGAACAAGCAACAAGTGACCCTGCCAATTCTAGAGTTAGGAGACCCGATCTCGACTCCTCGAGATGGTCTTCCACTCTAGAACCCGGTTACTTGTGCTTCCCGCATTGGGTCTATACTAATGCGGAAAAGTAAATAATATACATCAATGGTGACATCATCCTTGATTGATCGTTTCCTTCGTGTGTATGGAAAAGTTTTAATCACAACCAATGAAATTTATACCGCAATCAATTGACGGTGTCTATTGTAGTTTCGTCAATGAGAACGGATCGTCCACTGAGAAAGTGTGATTTGATCAATCTTATTTTAGTTGAGTTGAAAATTAAAAGGAAAAAAGAAAATGATTCAATAATTATGAAATTTAGTTTCAAGAATCATCAAAAACTAGATCTAAAATCAAGAAATACTAAAGATCAAGAAGATATCCAAATCGAATGAATTATCAAGATTTGTAAAGAGGCTCGTAGGAATCGATCCAATTGATAGTGATGATAAATACTTATGATTACAAATTCTTATCTATTAAAGATTTGTTGCTAGATCGATTACAATCAACGAGATTTAGGGATCTATTGAAGAAACTAGGGTTTCTTCATCATCATCTCTTGTCCTTTCGTTGATTAGTATTCAAATTCTAGCCTCTAAGAAATTCAATCATCGATCGTTGATCTCTAACGAAAACATTCAAGAAAGCATCTCGCTCGAACTAGGTCATCGTTGATTCAATTTCTTAAAATTTACAAAACTCATAAGACTTAAGAATCGTTCAAGAATTTAATCATCATCATCTATCTATTTTCTCGATTCCTCCACAAGCGGAGTTTTCACTCAAATATCATGAAAAAGAAAACAATCAAGAATTGATAACTCTTCATAAAGCTTGAATGTAAAGAAAAGCAAGGTCAAGAATTTTCACCTTTTATAAATCGACGTTCGTTATAATACACTCAAAAATTACAAGATTTGAGGAGGAACTAAATTGTCGAACTAGCTTCGCATCGTCTTCTTGAGTCGTGGATCGTCGTGGATCTCTTGCTCGGATGAAGATCGGCGTTGCTTCAAAAGGCTTGTTGAATGCTTGCTTGATTTGGTACTCGATGAATCTTGATTTGGCTTTTGAATTGTATTCGGGTTTGGGTTTTGAGTTGCAAGTTGTGTCACTCAACTTGTGGAATTTTTGGCTTAATATTCAACAACCTTTTTAATGAAGCCATGGGTCCCTTTTTATAGCTTTCCCTTTAGCTTCCCCTAGAAGCTAAGTTTAGCTTCCTTTAGAAGCTAATCTAGGTTTAGCTTCCTTTGGAAGCTTGGTTGTTATGAAGCTTGCATAGAAAGCTAGGTAGTTGTAGAGAAACTTCTAGATTAAGGTAGTTAGCTAGCTTCCATGAGAAGCTTGGTAGGTATTTAACTTGCACAAGAAGCTTGGCTGTTAGAAGGGAAGTTTCTGGAGATCTCTGAGGACTGAAGTGTCTTGAAGAAGTTTTTCCATTGAAAAGAAACCTCGGGAAAAATTACCAACCGCCACTGAGTCAACGCAGCCGCAGATCCACGGCCGTTTGAGGAGCTTGGTGCATGAATTTTCTTGTGCTGAATTGTGTTGGCCTCATGTTACTTTTCTGATCTCTGGAATTTTATAAATCTTTCTTGTTTACTGCCAGATCACAAGTCTTGGACTTGATGTATTTTTATCAACACTTTTAAGGAGTTCCGGCTCTTTTTCCTGGAATTTCCTGCACAAAATCTCGTGACAAGTGTTGCGATATACAAGATCATGCGTGCAATAATAAACACACAATTTCCCTCAAAATACCGGTTATAATGTATAACACGTGTTATTTGATATTTTACAGACAAATTGCTAATATGTGCTATATTTATACCAAACACCTTTAGATGATTACAAATAGTAAGGAAATTGATATGTTAAAAATGCAATATTTTCGACTGATCAAATTCCCTCAAACTTAATTTTGGTCCTCTCGAGCAAACTTGTTTTATTAGAAAGAGAAGGAGAAAATAAAGAAAAAGAAAAACTAACTAGCACACTTTCGTAGGCAACACGATTGCACTGAGCACGTGCAACAAGCTTTTAAATCTCTAGGTGTCCCTAGTAGGAGGAGTGTTGTCTCCTGAGGGTTTTCAGCGGAATGCACCTACAAAATCCAATAATAAAAGGAAGACCGTGAAAGTTACATGTAAAGATAAGAATTATAAATGAAAGACTTTGAAAATTAGAGTTTCCAACTACACTAGCTTTTCGGTTGTCATGAGCCCTATCTTAATAGTCATGAAAAGATGTTAGAAATCACATCATCCCTCAATAAAATATCGTCTTTATTCTTCATTCCTACCTTTTATCCAAATATCGATCATATACCCCTACGTGTGTGTAAAAGATATCCCTACAATCGGAGAATTCAATTCAAGCTATCATACTCTTGTCCATCTACCTCAGTACTTTTTAATTGATGAATATTTAGATGGATTTGCTCACACATTTTTCATGCGACCGTTAATACTTCTTGAGGTACTAACAGGCCGATTACTCATGTGCTTGCTTATAAGGCGTATTAGTATTTTCCTCGTCTTGCACCACCTAAGGCTTAGCAGTGACTCCCAAACCAATTGGTCTAAGGCACCAGGTGATGAAGCACCCTCGCTATATTTTTTATTGCTGCCTTGGTGATAACAAAACCAGTGTTCATTTTTTTTCTTAACACCATTTTATCTTTTTCATTTTTTATTTCCTTCATACTTTGGCTTTTTGACAAGAGCATTTCAAGGTATCCTCTACTATCCCGAGATTCAAGACTTGCGTAAGTGCATATAGTAGGGTATCAACATTCAAATGTTTAGTTTCCAGAATAGAAACTATTTTTCAGACTTATTTTTATCCGCAGATTAGTGACTTCTTTCATCTTACTAACCCTTTGAACAACGGCTCATAACTACTTATTACTAGTTTCGTTTAAGAAAACTTCTAATTTTCTTGGTTTTCTTAAATTTTTCCGATCTTTTGGATGTAATTTTTCACTATCTAATCTTTTATTATCTTATTTATGTATACAATTTTTTTTAAATTTTTTTTATTATATGTTTTGTGCTTATGCAAAGTATGCGAAGTGATACGTAAATAAGCACAAAGCTCCTCCAAACTTGTTTTCAACAGTGTCCTCACTGTTGCCATCTGCTGGATCACAAAAACCTGTAAGCTTGGGAGGAAATTTATTAATGGGGACATGAAATATGATCGTGAAAATCCTCCCCCAAACTTATTCTTTTGGCTCACCATTTTGAGTAATTTATTTTCAAGAGCCAAAAATATAAACCCCCCCCCCCCCAAACTTGAGTTAAACAATGTTAATCTTTTGAAAATCACAAAAGGGGGTCAAAGTTACTGGTTAATGCCAAGCTTTGCAAAGACCGAAAGTCAACACCAACCATTCAAAGATTTTATCCGTGTAGTGCACCGGTTGGTGAAAGAACATGTTGTATGGAGACATGACGAAGTGGGGAAAAGATAAGTGGTGTGAAAGAATGTGTTTGCGTCTCGTTTTGGAGAGACGACACAGTGGTTATGATGGATTACTTGCATTCTCTTTATAGTCCAGAAGAAGGGGTGGAGGTTCAATTTCTTTGTATTGAGGTGGATTCATCTCAACACCCGTGTCTTTTAAAAATGCGAGTTCATCAGCGAAAATTTCCTCAAAACTCTCATCGATACCCCGAAGAATAATGTCATCAAAAAGCGCGGAGTGATCTTCAGACTCCAAAAACGGTTCATAATCAGTGTTAGTTGTTGACCCGGACAACTCGGTGGAAGAGTCCGTATGTGTATGATACATAGTTGGGTCAAATAACAACATATGAAAAGAGTCTAGATTAGTATCACGAGGCTGATCAAATTCGCTGCTGTCGACATCCATTAATTTGACAGAACAAACCTGAGTAGAAGGTTCGGAGGGTACACTTCCCAACTTGTAAATGTTCAGCTCAATTGACATCTTCCCGAAGGATAGGGTCATAGAGCCGTTACGACAGTTGATTATAGCATTGGAAGTGGCCAAAAAGAGGCGACCAAGGATCACCGGAATTTGATTCCGTGGGTTCACTACAGGCTGTGTATCGAGAACAATAAAGTCCACAGGGAATACAAATTCCCCGATTTTTATCAACACATCCTCTAGTCCACCCCTAAGTTTGGTGATTGATCGGTCGACCATCTGGAGAGTGCAGTGGGCTGGTTTCAACTCTCCAATCCCTAGCTGCTCATAAACCAAGTAAGGAAGCAGGTTAACACTTGCACCAAGGTCAAGTAGAGCACATTTAATGTGTTTATCCCCAATAGAAATAGAAATAGTAGGATAGCCAGGATCCTTAAGTTTTCTAGGTAATTGTTGGGGAAAAGCTGTGTCTACAATCTTTGATATGAATACCTTTTTTGGCACTTGAGTCTTCATCTTCCTAGTGCACAAGTCCTTGAGAATTTTCGCATAAGCCGGGACTTGTTGTATAGCATCTAGAAGAGAGATATTGATGTTAACCTGTTTAAAAATTTCAGTGATCTTCTCCATTTGCGGACTTGGTCTGTTTCCCCTTAACTGATTCGGATAAGGAGCTTTAGCAATAAGAGCTGGGTCCAACATTGGAGAAGATCGTGTGGGTAGGAAAGATCCAAGAGTAGGAGTGGGGATCATCTTTGGTGGACTAGAAGAAGTGTGCTGAGGGGTCGAGCCATGGGAAAAACGGAGAATATGCTCGGAAGAAAATGGTGGGGTAGACGAACTGGGGTCAGAAGTAGAAGCAGAAGTGGAAGGAAAAGTCTCAGCCGGGGTATCATCGATTGATTCTTCATTATTATCAATCTTTTCACCGGCATGGTTGTCAAGCACTCTTCCAGATCTCAACGTTGTGATAGCGTTCACATGATGTGAATAGCCAGGATTTGGTAGGGGTTGAGCTGGAAATTTCCCTTTTTCTCTAGCACTCAATTCGGCATTTATACGGGCAATTTATGCTTCCATTGATTTAATACTCTCACTTTGGGAGTCGGATTTTTTCTGGATTTTATCGACGGAAGTCTTCATCTCAGCCGAAACTTGTATGAAATTTGTCAGAAGCAAATTCATGGTTTGTTCAAGTTAAGTGGAGTTATCAGTACCGGACAATTGCAAAGAATTGTTGTGCGGTGCAGTAGTGTTGACCGGATTTTGAAAATTTTGTGATTGGTAGGGGTGCTGACTTATTTGAAGTGGTTGCTGTTGTGGTGGAGGACCCCTTTGAAAATTATTTTGGTTTGGAACCGTGTTTTGAGTTTGTGATTGGTTCCAAGCAATGTTAGGGTGATTCCTCCAACCCTGATTATAAGTGGAAGAATACGGATCGTTTCTAGGTCTTTGTTGGAAAGCAGCATTGGTATGCTCTTGACCTTGAAACGGAGAATTCAAAGGACATTCTTCCGTAAGATGAGATGGATCAGAACAGCATCCACAGACAATTTTGGAGAGTGCCATCTGATTTAGGGAGGCTGCTAAAAATTTATATTCCATAGCTTCGAGTTTCTTTTGCATTGCTGCCATTTCAGCTATAACTCCTATGGAAACATCAGATTGGCGATTGCCACCCCTAGACGATGATTGGTTAACACTCTCCCACTGTAAAGATTTTTCAGCGAAATCTTCTATGAATCTCCAGGCTTCACCATCATCTTTAGTCATGAAGGTGCCTTGACACATGGATTCAAGGGTCTGTTTGTGGTAGGATTAATGCCCTCATATATGATTCTGCACAGATCCCATCTAGGGATTCCGTGATGTGGACATTGAACTAATAGATCCTTGAAGCGTTCAAAACACTTCGAGAATGGTTCATTTGGAAGCTGGGTAAATTGATTTATTTCGCTACGAACTTGAGCTGTTTAATGATTGGGGTAGAATTTCTTAAGGAAAGCTGCGACGAATTCATCCCAGTTTGAAATAGAATGTGCGGCTGTGTTATAAAACCACTTCTCGGCTATATCGCACAAAGTGAATGGGAGAAGACGTAGACGCATAGAATCCACAGAAAGCTGTGAAGTACCCATCATAGCGTATACATTTTCAAATTTGGTAATAAAGACGTATGCGTCTTCAGAATCGAGACCGTGATATTTGGGTAGAAGATTGATGTATTGGGTTTTGATTTCAAAATTGTCCCCATTGGCTGGTGGATTGGTGAGACAGGTCGAAAGAGGACCTCGCATAGGGTAACATCTCTCTTGGAGAGAGATGCGGGGTGGATTCTGCGCACCTGCGGACGGTGGCAGAGTAGTGTTAAAGAAGTTCGATGGAGAATTGCCCATAGAAATGGGTGTGGTGGTGGGTAAAAAAAAAGTAGACGTAGAATTACCGACTTCGGAGTCGATAGGACGAACGCGGACAAGACGGGCACTAGAATCCCGTGTCCAGCCGAGCATGCACTAAATGGTATAGAACAAGTGGCAGCGTTAAATGATAATTAAGGAAAAGATGAGTTTGGTTTTGAAAAATACGGATTTTTGAAAAATTCACACAAACAATGCACAAGCAACCCTAAATCTAGTGGTCACCTAGGTCAAGTCTCTAGACCGCTCCTAGACTTCCAGAAGACAAGTCGCAAGATAAATCCTCTACTGCCTCTTTACCCCTCCTGTGGCCAGGTAAGTGCTAAGTAAGTGGGAGGTTCTCCACTACGTAAGTAGTGGGCCTAATTAAGTAACCACTTTCCTTAGACACACTTGCCTTAGACACCACAAAAGAAACGCGGATAAGCAATATAGATTACCCACGACCTCCTTCTGTCCTAAATGAGCGCGACGGTCCTTAGAGTCATGTCTAGATATTTTTTAGTTAATGAGGGTGATGCGGATGCATGTTTGTGATTTTTGGGGCTTAGGAAGGGTAATGAACTCCCCACCTAATCTGAATTTAGTCTTTACCCCTTAATTTCCGTATTAAAAAATGCAAACAACCAAGATCAAACACGCACAATTTTTTTTTCTTTTTGTGGCGCTGCGAATTTTTGCAAAGAAACCTGCAGAAATTGGTTAATGGACAGAGCAGGGAGGAGATAAGAAAGACAGAGATATACCTGAGAAGTTTATAACAGGGAATCAACTTTACCGCCGCGGATCCGCCGCAATAAGGCTGCAAAGACCGCGGTTCCGCCGCGTGATGAAGAGACCACTGCATAAAAATTTGTGCAAATGCTCCTGTTCACTCACTGAACTCTCTGAAATGTCCTAAAAAATTTTCCTCTCGTTCCACAGATTCCAGATCTCCTTGCAACAAATCACAACAAATCGTTAAGCGCTTGTGCGAATTTTGATATAAAAATTCTGATGGAATAATAAATTTTTCAATTCAAATTACAAAAACGAACAAATTAGCACACTATCCCCGGCAACGGCGCCATTTGATTGATCGTTTCCTTCATGTGTATGGAAAAGTTTTAATCACAACCAAAGAAATTTATACCGCAATCAATTGACGGTGTCTATTGTAGTTTCGTCAATGAGAACGGATCGTCCACTGAGAAAGTGTGATTTGATCGATCTTGTTTTAGTTGAGTTGAAAATTAAAAGGAAAAAAGAAAATGATTCAATAATTGTGAAATTTAGTTTCAAGAATCATCAAGAACTAGATCTAAAATCAAGAAATACTAAAGATCAAGAAGATATCCAAATCGAATGAATTATCAAGATTTGTAAAGAGCCTTGTAGGAATCGATCCAATTGATAGTGATGATGAATACTTATGATTACAAATTCTTATCTATTGAAAATTTGTTGCTAAATAGATGACAATCAACGAGGTTTAGGGATCTATTGAAAAAACCAGGGTTTCTTCATCATCATCCCTTGTCCTTTCGTTGATTAGCATTCAAATTCTAGCCTCTAGGAAATTCAATCATCGATCGTTGATCTCTAATTTAGAGCGAAAACATTCAAGAAAGTATCTCGCTCGAAACTAGGTCATCGTTGATTCAATTTCTTAAAGTTTACAAAACTCATAAGACTTAAGAAGAATTTAATCATCATCATCTATCTATTTTCTCGATTCCTCCACAAGCGGAGTTTTCACTCAAATATCATGAAAAAGAAAACAATCAAGAATTGATAACTCTTCATAAAGCTTGAATGTAAAGAAAAGCAAGGTCAAGAATTTTCACCTTTTATAAATCGACGTTCGTTATAATACACTCAAAAATTACAAGATTTGAGGAGGAACTAAATTGTCGAACTAGCTTCGCATCGTCTTCTTGAGTCGTGGATCGTCGTGGATCTCTTGCTCGGATGAAGATCGGCGTTGCTTCAAAAGGCTTGTTGAATGCTTGCTTGATTTGGTACTCGATGAATCTTGATTTGGCTTTTGAATTGTATTCGGGTTTGGGTTTTGAGTTGCAAGTTGTGTCACTCAACTTGTGGAATTTTTGGCTTAATATTCAACAACCTTTTTAATGAAGCCATGGGTCCCTTTTTATAGCTTTCCCTTTAGCTTCCCCTAGAAGCTAAGTTTAGCTTCCTTTAGAAGCTAATCTAGGTTTAGCTTCCTTTGGAAGCTTGGTTGTTATGAAGTTTGCATAGAAAGCTAGGTAGTTGTAGAGAAGCTTCTAGACTAAGATAGTTAGCTAGCTTCCATGAGAAGCTTGGTAGGTATTTAGCTTACACAAGAAGGTTGGCTGTTAGAAGGGAAGCTTCTGGAGATCTCTGAGGACTGAAGTGTCTTGAAGAAGTTTTTCCATTGAAAAGAAACCTCGGGAAAAATTACTAACCGCCACTGAGTCAACGCGGCCGCGGATCCGCGGCCGTTTGAGGAGCTTGGTGCATGAATTTTCTTGTACTGAATTGTGTTGGCCTCATGTTACTTTTCTGATCTCTGGAATTTTATAAATCTTTCTTGTTTACTGCCAGATCACAAGTCTTGAACTTGGTGTATTTTTATCAGCACTTTTAAGCAGTTCCAGCTCTTTTTCCTGGAATTTTCCGCACAAAATCTCGAGACAAGTGTTGCGATATACAAAGATCATGCGTGCAATAATAAACACACAATTTCCCTCAAAATACCGGTTATAATGTATAACACATGTTATTTGATATTTTACATACAAATTGCTAATATGTGCTATATTTATACCAAACACTTTTAGATGATTACAAATAGTAGGGAAATTGATGTGTTAAAAATGCAATATTTTCGACTGATCAATCCTCAACCCGGAAGTGTCCTAATAAAAGAATATTATATACAGTTTTTACATGAATGAAAATAGAAAAACTCTTATCTCACGCAAAAAAAACCCGGCTATTCAATCACGATGATCCAATATAATATATCACAACAACACATAACATCACATGTCATCAACGTAAGTAAATATGCGTATCCCGAACGTCGTTGACGTATAACAACGAGATCGGGGATACACCACATATTACACTTACGGCCGCAGAAAATAAATGAAAACATACAATAATTAGAATCCGCATATCCTTAGACATCATAAACCCAGAATATCTCATATTTCGGATTTCATGCCTAACCCGTTAAATCTTGCATTTATGTCTCGTATTGAAAACACTTTTCAATAGCAGTCGGGTAATTGAACAAAATTCTCGATTAAATGATCGAATGCTCGTCGGGAATTTTAGTAGATTGCCGCACCCCCGATGCCGTCAACGAAGTGCATTTGGGCGGAACACCGTGGCCGCGAGCACCCGAGTGGATGCTTTTGGCTACAGTGTTCTCCTATAGTCACTTGGTCGGGGCTATAGGGAATGGCTATCTAGTAGTGTTTCCAGGCGACTATCCGTGTACAATACGAGATTGCGATGGAGTTTTGATCCGAATCGAAACTCCGTAGCAATCGATCAAAAGATACTAAAACGCGAGATTTACAAAACACAAACTAGTTTTCGCAAAACTAATTAATATGGATTCCAAATATTGTATCACATATCATATATATCTAGACGATATTAAACATTTCGATCGATATCTCAAACACCCATAAATCACAGAGATCTCAACAACTTGAGTCGTATTAAAAACACCCAGAAAGTGCCAAATTACATAATGGAGCAACACAAGACAACTAAGCTCCTAACTCACTAATAGTGCCGCAGAACCGCGGCTAAACCCAAGTTTGTGCCGCGGTTGCGCGGCCAATTGGTCAAGTTAGGCGCTCGAGCTCCATAGAAAACCCTGCACAAATTTCTGCATATTTTTAATCGCCAAAATTTCAACTTTTGAAAATTTGGACAGAAACATGGAAAAATTGGGGTTTTGAAATTCGATCGAACACTTTAACGTCATTTAGACCAAACCTAATGCTCTAGCCTTTCTCTGATAACATGAAAGTGTGTCTTAGCACCTCTACTAGGTTTCCGCATGCATCAAATATGCAATTTTTAAAAATCTAGAGGTCTAAGCTAAACTAACATAGAATCGAACTGGGGAATTAGGGTTTGAATGCATGTAAACAAACTTTACACTAAGTGAATATAAAATACAAACTTTGTAGACCGGTCCTTCACTTCTAAATCTCTAAATAGTAGTCTCTTAGCTCCAAGTAGTGGTCCCTCGAACTCTTCTTAGGCTCCACTTGTTGAAAGGAACGAGCTTGCTCCGTCGTTTTCGAGGCCGAAGATGGTCCACCTTGAAGTTACTCTAACTCAAGCTACCTCTTCACTAATCAAGAAATTAGTGAAGCAAACAACCTAATTTTATGGGCTAGATGAGAGTAGGTTGATGAAGTAGGAATTTTGCACACTTTAGAAATCTCATTTTCCTTTTCTTTTCTCACCTCATTAAAAGCTAGAGAGCAAAAATAAGATGAAGAAGATGAACTTGGGTGAGGGAAATATCTCAAAAGATAATGTAGAGAGTTAACTATGGGCTAAAAATAATGGTTGGGTTATAAAATATCTAGAGTAAAGCAAAAATTAGTGGGATGAGTCATGGCTTCTACATACTTCTACAAGTATCTTAAGCCATGCTCATTTCCATCTAATTTTTGAATTAACCCTAAATAAATAATCACCTAAATATCTTTAGTCTTGGTGTGAATCTCATACACCCATGTCCAATGTATTATCCACCATGACACAATATATAAACACATATATTAATATATATCACATATATATTAAATGTATTTAAAAGAGAAGAAATTCTTTAAGTGAGCACAATATTAGTTAATATATAAATATATCAAATACAAATATATATTAAATTATTAAATCAACACTTGATTCAATAATCCGGTCATATCATATATAACCGACTAATATCACTTATATGTATATCACATCATCGAATCAACACTTGATTCAATAACCCGGTCATATCACATATAACCGGCCAGTATCAAATACATATATACATATAATATATCATTGAATCAACACTTGATTCAACAATCCGATTATATCACATATAACCTAACCGATATCACATGTCGCGAGATTAGAATACGGTATCATATACTCGTATTTAATCAAACTCCCGCACATATCACCATATGTGCCTTATTTCGTTTCGCTTGAGCTAAGAAACCTCTGTGTGGGACTCTAAAGACTCATCAATACGCAAACAGTAGGTAATGATCACATCAGTCACTCACAAGCCGGCAGCTGTATTAGCTGGACGTACGACTACCCAGATATTGAGCGAATAGAAGATCAACAAGCAAGCTTGTCCAAACTCCTGCAAAGCCTATAAGAAACACTTACCGTACAGTCTGGTCCCTTCGTTTTATATGTCGCATATCAAGTCTAGGGGTGGAATCGTCAGACCCCAGTAACTTGATAAGTCATGCCGATGTGTGGCCTATAACCGTTCGAGAAACTACTGATAACACTTACCAGTAAATCTCATCAGCCCTAACCAGGGACTTGCAGTTATAGAAAATCGAGTATAGCGCAACATTAACTCCCAATACCGGGAGAGATGAAACCCCTCTTATTGCTCATTGCCTCCATGTGACTCGGGACTGTATCCAAAATCCACCTATTTGCATGATTATTTTGAGCCGTGGTAGGAAGGAAATCAAAGCATAGTGGGAACCACACATGACTCTATGACGATCTCGGGTTTACAGACTAACCTGTATAAGTGTCACCAGAGAACTTCTATCTGATGATAGGTATAATACCAACTAGGAGTTCTCGGCGAGTCCTATTCGGTGTACCCATTCTCTAATAAGCACATGTATATAATCTTTAATGTCAAACACCAATGGATGTGTGATCAACCATCGCCCCATACAGGGTCAAGAAACATACACACTAGTCTAGTCTGGAATATCGATGTCCTGTCTCGATATCCCCTCGACTAGGAACTGTTAAAAGATGTGCTTGCGGACAACCCAAGCCCAACTAGTATGATCTGCATCATAATCCTGGTAGTCAAGCTAACATCCTAAGGGTTTTATCAACATGTATCAGAGAGACTGTATATTTATACTGGTGTATATGTTAAGATAAAGTGCAACTAGATACCATACTATCATGTCGAGTAAGAAAATCCTCTATATATATATGTCCAAGTATCCACTATAATATACAATCATGTACAATAATGATTTCTAGGGCATACATATGACCAACATTGAATCAACCTGAGAAGGAGATGGCAAAGCAACAACATGAAATGCAGAAGACAAAGATGCGGAAGGTTGTGATTGAGGCTTTGGAGGTCCTCGCTTTATTGGGTGTTTCTTGCAATCTTCTATCAAATGGCCTTGCTCTTTGCAATATCTACAGAATAAAGAATTGTTGCCTTTATTTTTTTTTTGCATTAATATGATAGATGCCCCATCTCATGACAATTGAAGCATTCAACCTTGCTGAAGTCACAAACTTTGTCTTTGTATGTGCTAGCAAGTAGAGCTGCATCAAGTGTGGGTCCAACGGTTGAAAGAGACTTTAAATGAGTCTCTTCGGCCATAAGTTCAGGTAAGATCTCTTCCAGACTAAGACTGACATTACAAGTCAGAATGGTAGCACGAAAATGTTCAAGATCGGATCACATTTTCATCAAAAATTGCCTACATCGGGATTGTTGCCGTAATTTTATAACTCTTTCAAGAGCTTCTTTAGGGATATCAGAATCTATCATATCCATTTCATTCCAAATTTTCGTCATAACAGAATAAAATTCTTGAATACTACGAGATTCTTTTGATAAAAAAACTTATCTCTTGTTTAAGTTGATATAGGCGAGCCTTGTTGCTTTGTTTGTAAATGTGTTCGAGGTAGTCCCACATTACTTTGGCAATGGTCAGCGGACTTAAGTTCACCGCGATAGAACTCTCAACAGACTCCATGATCTAAGTCTTTATTTTGGCATTGTTGATTATCCACTTGGAAATGGATGCATTGTCAACCGGCATTGTGGTAACTCCATTAATGTATTCCCATAAGTCTTGCCCTTCTAGGAAGTTTATGATGTAGGATGCTCATAGGAAGTAATTCTTTCTATCTAACTTCATGGCAAGACAATGATGCCAGTGCAACTACATGAAAGGACCCAAGGAAGAAAACTAGAGATGAACAAGAAAGAGATGTCTAAATGATAGCCGGAGCGGAATCCAGATGGTCGCTCAAAAGATGGTCGGAATGGAATCCGGAATGCAAGACAACTAACACTCAAGGATCATATGGCTTTGATACCATATGAACAAAGTAAACAGAAGAGAAAAAAGAGCGTGGAGAATATTTTCAATTTCATTCCCTGCCTTCACTTGGCATACAAGACTCTATTTATAATATTTTACAGGTAAGGATAGTTTTACAATTATATACAATGCATTAAATCCCTCATTATACGTTACTATAGTTAGCTATTGATCACCACATAAATCCCTTATTTTCAGTCATATGAATCTCTTAATTTTAGCCATTGTAATCAACTATTATAAGCTACTATAGTTAGTCATTGACCGATATACTATCTCTGGTTATACTAGACGATTGAAGAAGCGGATAAAACTCACACTAAACAAATAGTTTTAATATAGGAAAAATTGTTTCTACACCCAATGTTCGATATTGATTTATTTTTAAACCCATCAACTTTCACGAATGTCATAAATTCTTTGACATTCAATCCTATACCTTTTAAACCCAAAAGTACATATGTGATGTCAAATATATGTATACGTGTACAATACATAAAATAAAGGTTTATTTACTGAATACTCCCAACAGATTTGGGCTATTTTAACGAAACTCATATTATTTTTAAAACTATTAAGAAACTATCATGAGTTAACGGTGCAAGTTATTGGTTTTAAATTTTACAGTAAAAAACCATTTTACCGTTCTCATGAAAGAAATAATAATTATTAACTATATTAATAGTATTTTTATATCATAATTAACTATTAATTAAATAAATTTGTTTTCTTTTGGGTTGGGGTTGGGTTTTTTTTAGGAACAGAAGAGGTCGGAGGGTGGATGGAAGGGACGAGGCCGGGGGCAGGGAAGGGAGGAAGAGACGGGAAGGGGAGATGGTGATGGTGGTGGTGATGGTGGTGGTGAAAAAGAAAATTTAGATGATGACGCTAATGATGGGAGCCGCCGGCGGCGGAGGAGGAAGGAGAAGGATAGCGGAGATGGGAGCATAGCCATAAATTCATGATTCGGCAATAAATCGGCGAGGTCGAAAATTCGGATTCGGAGAACTATTCGGAAAAAATCGGCAGGTATTCAGAAAAAATTCGGTAAGTGTTCGGGAAATATTCGGGAAGGATTTCGAGCAAAAAATTAATATATGAGACGCTAGATTTTGATTTTGTGAATTAATTGCTGTTTTTGAATAATTCATGAATAATTCATGAATAATTCAAGAATTATTCGCGAATAACTCGCCGCGTTCGGCGACGGCGAATAATTCGCAGATTTAATCGGCATATCAATAATTCGCGAATTATTAGCGAATGCGGCGAATAATGCACGAATTATGTGACTATGGATGGGAGAGGAGAAGGTGGAGGATGAGATGATGATGATGATCGGAAGTGATAATGATGAAGATGAAAAAGAGGAAGAAGAAGAAGATGATGATGATGATGATGATGAGAGTCGGTGGTGATGATCGCTGCGGCGGCAGAGAGAGGGGAAGGGGAGGAGAAAGAGCAGGAGAAGGAGAATGAGAATGAGACGGATGATGACAATGGGTAGGTGATGATGATCAAGATGAGATGAAGATGAAAAAGAAGATGATGATGATGGAAATCAGTGGCGGTAGTGGTTGCTGTGGCAAAGGTGGTGGCGCAGACGCTATTGCCGACAATGATGGCAAAAGAACAAAGAGAGCAGAAGTGGGGTTTTTAAAATTTTTTTTTTTTTTTTTTGAAATTATGGTTAAGGGTAAGGAGGGTTAATTTGGGGATTTTTTAATTTTTATGCTGATGTGACAATTTAGTTGGCGTGGTATTGACGGTTCTGTCATGACACCGTTAAGTTTGATAGTTTCTTAACAGTTTTAAAAATAATGGGAGTTTTGTTAAAATGACTCAAACCTATTGAGAATTTTTAAATAATTAAGCCTAAAAAAATTGGAATCCCATAATTAACCCATCTTCCATCTTCAACCTAGCACATGTCAACTCTCAGCACTCTAGCCTCTCTCTCTCTCTCTCACACACACACATTCATGAACCTTAATCCTAACCCTGCCATCGCCATATAAAATCCATTGCTAATCGACCATTAATGCTCAATATATATATATATAAAAGGAATGGACACATGAATTGTATTTATGAAAGTGATGGAGCTCCTTTCCATACCTCCGTCAGATGTTGTCTTCCGTTGATCTCGAGGTGAACTGGGTTGATTGTCCTTCGTTGCATGTGGGTCTCAATGGATTTTAAGAGGAGAAGGTTGGGTGAGGAGGCTGCCGCCATGTACCTGCAAAGAAGTCCCGAGGTGGTTTGGTACCACCGAGGACCCTCCGATGCTCAAGTCAGTGATGAGATCCGAGCAGAGTAACGGCGTAAAGTGTAAAAAATGGCTCACTTGACCCCTCCGTGATGGGGGTTTATATAGCGGTGGTGACACGCATCAGCGGGCGCGAGAATCTCGCCGGCAGTTACGCTCCCGACGTTACGCCGGCGTAGAGAGCGGATCGCCCATTAATGGGGATCGTGGTGGTGTGGAACGTGGGATGTTGCTGACGTAGAATCCGCGCATGGCGAGATTCGCGGAGCGGCGGTTACGCCCGCGAGTGGTGGAGTTGGTCGGAGGACCGAGGGAGACGGCCTCGGCAGGGAGCTCGGGGGCAAGCAGGGAGGCCGAGGAGTCTTGATCCTATGGCGGCTCGGGGCGAGCTGAATGGCCGAGGAGGCTGATTTTCAGAGGGCCCCGAGGCGGGCCAGTTTGTGCTTGCAGGTCGGGCTCCGGGTGGCCTCGTCGGTCCCTGCGGGCCCTTTCCTCTGAGTCCTGGGACACGTCATCTGCCATGTGTCCTGATCTTTGGGATCGCCAATATCGAGCATTATCATTAGCCTCCCACTCTTGTCCCGACCAGATAGTGGTCGGGTCAGGAGTGGACTGCCGTGCCTCCTGAGGCGAGATCCCTCCTACGGTTCGTCGGGGCGAGGCTTCGGTCCATTGGTCGTCTTTTCTGCTAGAGAAACGAGGCGGGGTCTCCGCACCTTAAAGGGGGGGTGTCGGTTTGAGCGCTATATGACTGAAGCAATGGTCCACGTGTCGAAGGGCGACTGGCCGATGTGACGTAAGCGGGCCGACACATGGGTCGATCGAAGCCGCTAATCGTGAGGAGTCGTTTCGGCGGGAGTTAACGGGCGCCGTTGGATGCAGCAATAAAAACGATGGCGGGGCCCACCCCAGGGCCCCCAACCTTTCATCGCTTTCCTTCCTCGAGTCGCTATCGCTCGGCGTTCTTCCTCCTTCGCGAGACATGGTTCGTTCCCATTTTTCGGGCGGCTCGTGCCGGGGGGAAGCCAGTGGGGTTGCCGAGCCCCCGGCTAACTTGCGCCCTCCGCCTGATTCTCCGCCGACGGCCGGGCCGTCCATCTCGTCAGCGGCACCTGAGAGCTTTCCTGGCGGCGGCTGAGTCGTCAGCTGTCACCCGAGTCTCAGACTGGTGACGGGAGGAAGGGCGAGGGCCGGCCCCTTTCTAAGAGGAAAAGGACGGTTTCTCGTACGCCGCCGTCAAAGGCCTTCGAAGGGATTCCCGTGCAGGAAGGGGGATCCGTCTTCACTGTTCCGTCTGGGCTCTCCGTTGCCACTGGTCTGCTCGCCGAGATGGAGGAATCGGCTGGGGGAAGGCTCCCGTGTGGAGGGGTCAATTGGAGGCCATGGCCCAGGGGGTGGTCCAGGTATGAATCCTTCTGCGCGCATTCGCCTCGGTATGCCTTTCCTTGATTTCTCATTGGCTTTCTGTCAAGTTCTTCAGCACTGCGCCCTCGCCGTTCGCATGGAGGCCGAGGGAGCGTTCCACGCCCCGAGGCCAGTGGGGGCATTTCTTTCGGAGATCGAGATCTTGCAACGCGACCTGCGCCGGGAGAGGGATAAGGCTGACGTCGTGGCTGGCCGGGCGGAGGCCGCGGAGCTCGCCAACTCGGAGGCTCGGGGTGCCCTTCGCCGTCTGAACGCGTCAGACCGGGTCACTGATAGGAAGCTGGCGGACCTGGCCGGACGCTTTGCGGCACTGGGGAAGGAGAGGGACGCTAGCAGGGGGATGCTGAGTCGGCACTACTGAGGGCTTAGGTTGCCGAGGCTCGGGCTAAGAAAGCTGTGGCCGAATACATGGCATCGGACCAGTTTTACGCCGAGCTTGGGGAGTATTCTGCCGTTGCGTGGAATAAGGCTCTGGACGCCGTGAAGGAACAGCTTCCCGAGTTTGACGATGGTGAACTCCGCACTCGGGTCCTTCTTCCGGTGACGAGGTTTCCGGCGAGGGATGACGAGGGGTTCCTGGCGCGCCCTTGGTGGCAAAGTCTTCGTTGGTAGGGCCTTGGGCCGTGACGCCGATGGCGAAGTGGCCGAAGTGAGCCTTCGGGCAGTATGTAGGGTTGGGGGGCCCCAGAATACCCTCTGTAAAGATCTTGATTTTGGCAATAAAAGGAAAAAAGAACCCTTAATTCGTCGGTTTGTGTCCCCCCCTTTTTTCTTCTCTTTTTTGTGTGAAAGGACATCTATAGGATGCCCTTGTTTGTATTGTTGTGTTTCCGTGTAAGTTTGGCCATATGTCCGGCGATCTCCTGTCGAGTTTGCCAGCCGGCAAGGACGCCAAGCATTGCCGTGGAGGTATCCTTGTGTACCCGCTAGGTCGATGGGAGATCATTCAGATTTGGATGAACCAGCCGTTCTTCCGGGTGTCTCAGATCCTTGAGCGCGGCCACAGGGCCGAGCAGGGTGGCCGTTTGGTTGCCGCTTGGAGAAGGATCCGATCTTTGGCGTCGGGGTTAGGCAACTACCAGCCGCAGTTTTTGACGAGCAGGGTAGCTGCTCGGTTGCCCCTTGCGAGGGCACTTGATCCTTCAGGACGGTGGTAGGAAGCTATCAGCCATCGACGGTTAGGCAAGGACCCGACCGCTTCAGGGAGGAATTTTGATCCTCAGCGTGTGGCAAGGAAGCTGCCCGCTGGGGATAGCCGAGCGAGGGAACCTCGGGCTCGGCCGCCTCTAGGAGGGTTTTCAGATCCTTCAGGACGGGGACCGAGCAGGGTTACTGCCCGTGCCTCTTGGCGAGGACTTTGATCCCTGTCGGTTGTGGTAGGAAACTACCAGCCGGGGATAGCCGAGCGAGGACCCGACTGCCTCTGGGAGGACTTTGGCCTTTGGCGCGAGGAAAGCTATAAGGCTGTAGGAAGCCACCAAGGACCCTTGGCCGGGCAGGGTTACTGCCCGGTGCCTCTTGGCGAAGGCTTTTGTCCTGAAAGATAGCCGAGTGAGGGAACCTCTGTCCTCGACTGTCTCTGAGAGGGCTTTTCGATCCCCGGCGTTGTGGCAGGGGAGCTGCCCGCGGGGGATAGCCGAGCGAGGGGACCTCTGGCCTCGACTGCCTCTGGAAGGGCTTTTCGAACCCCAGCGTTGTGGCAGGGAAGCTGCCCGCGGGGGATAGCCGAGCGAGGGAACCTCGGGCTCGGCTGCCTCTGAGACGGCTTTCGGTTCCTAGCGCCGTGGAAGGGGAGCTGCCCGCTGGAGATAGCCGAGCGAGGGAACCTCGGGCCCGGCCATCTCTGGGGGACCCTTCTCGTTGTACAGGGGGAACCCTACCGGGAAAGATGGTTCGAAAGTTTCTTTATTCGCATGGATAGAAATTTTATACAATGTTGTACATCATCATCTCAAAGGGAGATTTTGAGCGGTGGCCGGGGCACGGAGTTTTGCTAGTTTTGACTTCATAGGTATAGCTTGAGCTTCTCCGCGTTGTAAGGCCGAGGTAGCTTCCGTCCGTCCACATCTTGCAGGCGGTAGGCTCCGCCGGGGAGCGCTTCGTAGATGAGGAAGGGACCCTCCCACTTTGGGAAGAAGTTGTGAAGCCTGCCTTGGTCGATGAACTCGTTCCGCCGTAGGACTAGGTCCCTGGCCTTGAAGGATCGGTGCTTTACCCGAGCATTATAGTACCGGGCCGTTTGCTGTTGGTAGGCGGCGGCTCTGATCTGGGCCCGATCCCTTTTCTCCAACAATACGTCGAGGTTGGTTCGTAGTGCCATGGTGTTTGCTTCATCGTCAAAGTGCTCGACTCAGTGGCTGGGTAGACCGATATCTGCTGGGACCATTGCTTCGGTCCTGTAGCAGAGGCTGAAAGGGGTCTCCCCGGTAGGAGTCTTTTTTGACGTGCGCAGGGCCCATAAGACCCGGGGTAGTTCCTCGACCCAACTGCCTTGCCTCACTTCCAGGCGGATTCGGAGGCCCCAGAGAATGTCCCGGTTAGCGACCTCGGCCTGCCCGTTACATTGGGGGTGCGCGACCGCGGCAAACTTCATGAGGATGTGGTATTCTCTGTAGAAGTCCCTTACTTTCTCGTTCTCGAAGTTCGTCCCATGGTCGGTGATGATGCACCTCGGGATCCCGAACTGGTGAATCAGGTTATTTTGGAGGAACTTGATGGTTGTGGCGGCGTCCGGTTTCCTGATGGGAACGGCCTCGATCCATTTGGTGAAATAGTCCACGGCGACGAGGACGTACTTATGTTCGCTAGTCCCTGTGGGAAACTGGCCGATCATATCCAATCCCCATTGGGCAAATGGCCACGGGGACGTCAGGGGCGTTAGCTCGGTAGCCGGGAGGCGGGGGATACTGCCATGGAGTTGGCAGCTCTTACACCTCCTGACCAGTTTCAGGGCATCTTCGTGCATGGTGGGCCAATAGTACCCCTGGAGTAGTGCCTTTTGGGTCAAGGTTCGAGCCCCCTGGTGTGCGCCGCCCACCCCTTCATGGATTTCCCGCAGGACGTAGTCGGCCACGTAGGGGTCAACGCACCGGAGCAGGGGCTGAGTGAAGGCCTTCTTGTAGAGGTTCCCGTTGCTCCAGACGAAGTGGGTGGCTCTGGCCCGGAGGCGGCGGGCGGCTGCCCTGTCTTCCGGGAGCGTGCCGTCTTTCAGGAATTCCACGAGGGGCTTCCTCCAATCTGGGTCATTCTCTTGTGTTGCGTACACTTGGAGCGTCGCCTCCTCGTCTTCAACGCTGGGTCGGGCCAAGGTTTCGAAGAGTATTGAGCGCCTGTTGTTGGCCGAGTATGATGAAGCCAACTTGCTCAGTGCGTCTGCTTGAGTATTCATTTGTCTGGGTATTTGTTCCACCTGGATTTCGTCGAAGTTCCTTCAGAGCTTTCTCACCTCGTCTAGGTATTTCATCATTAGGGGCTCCTGAGCCTCGAAGCGGCCGGTTACTTGGCCGACAACCAGGACCGAGTCGCTGCGGACCCGGACGACTTTCAACCCCAGCCCGACGGCCATGCGCAGTCCGGCTAGGAGGGCTTCGTACTCTGCTGCGTTGTTTGATGCTTTGAAACCGAGCCTCAAGGAATACTCTATCTCGGCTTCGTTCGGGCCTCGGATAATGAGGCCGGCACCGTAGCCTTCCTCGGTGGAAGACCCGTCGACGTAGATGATCCACTCCGGGGCTGATCCACGGCTTTCCTGGTCGGGATGCTGGGCCGCGAGGGGCGGCGCGGGATCCGGCTTCCTGCTGGGGATGGTGCATTCGACGACGAAATTGGCCAGGGCCTGCGCCTTGATGGCTTGCCTCGGGCGATACCTTCTGTCGAATTGAGACAGCTCCCATCTCCATTTCTCTAAGAGGCCAGAGGATTCCGGCGATGCCAGCATAGCCCCCAAGGGGCGCTCGGTGAGGACGATGATGGTGTGTGCCTGGAAGTAGTGCCGCGGCTTCCGCGAGGTTACCACGAGGGCCAGGACGATCTTCTCTATGGCGGGGTATCTCGTCTCCGCGTGTTTGAATACATGGCTCACATAATACACTGGCCTCTGCACCCCCTCGGCCTCTTGGACGAGCACCGACCCTGCTACTTGGTCGGATACCGCCAGGTACAGCAACAGCTCGTCCCTTTCCACGGGCCGGGTGAGTAGGGGTGGCGTTGCGAGGTGCCTCTTCAGCTGGTCGAAGGCGGCTTGGCAATCCTCCGACCACTCGAACCTCGGGATTTTCCTCAGCACCTTGAAGAATGGGAGGCACTTCTCCCTCGACCTAGACATGAAACGGCTCAGAGCGGCGATTCTCCCTGTGAGCCGCATGATTTCGACGTTGGTCCGGGGTGCAGTCATGTTCAGGATGGCGTCGATCTTCTCCGGGTTAGCTTCAATCCCGCGGTGAGTGATCATGAACCCGAGGAATTTCCCTCCGGTCACTCCGAACGCGCACTTGGCGGGGTTCAGCTTCATGTTGAACTTGCAGAGCACCTCGAACGCCTCGCCCAGGTCCTTGACATGGTCGGCCGATGAGACGGACTTGACGAGCATGTCGTCGACATAGACCTCCATGTTTCTACCGATCTGCGGCTTGAACATGCGGTTAACCATCCTCTGGTATGTGGCCCCGGCATTCTTGAGGCCGAAAGGCATCACCCTGTAACAGTACACCCCCCGGTCCGTCGTGAAAGCAGCCATGTCTTCGTCGTCAGGGTTCATGCGGATTTGGTTGTAGCCGGAGAAAGCGTCCATGAAGCTAAGGAGCTCATGCCCGGCCGAGCTGTCGACGAGCTGGTCTATGCGGGGAAGCGGGAAGTTGTCCTTGGGGCAGGCCTTGTTGAGGTCGGTGAAGTCGACGCACATACGCCACTTCCCACTCGATTTCTTGACCAGGACCACGTTGGCTAGCCATTCCGAGTAGGGCACGTTCCTGATGAAGTTGGCGGCGAGGAGTCGGTCAACTTCTTCCTCGATGGCCTTTTGTTTGACCGGGGCGAAGCTTCTCTTTTTCTGCCTGACGGGTCGGGCCGCTGGATCCACCCCGAGCTTGTGGGAGATAATTTTGGGGTCGATCCTAGGCATGTCGGCTGGGGCCCAGGCGAAGACGTAGGAATTGCTCCGTAGGAACCCAGTCAGGTCATCCCGCTGGGTTCTCGTCAGCAGTGACCCGACCTGGACGGTCTTTCCTGGGTCTTCTTCCGCTAAGGGCACCTCGGTCAGCGGCTCGATCGGTGCCCCCACGGACCTCCTTCCGCTCGTCCCTGGTGTCTAGGGACCCCTCCATGTCGTCGCATGCATCGGCGCTATTGGCGTGCTGCTCGGGGGAAGATGCTTCTGCCAGACCCACCTCCGCGAGCCGTTGGCTCCCGTAGGCCCTGCCCACCCCACCTTGATCGAGGGGGAACTTTATCGCCAGGTGGTACGTCGAGATCTGGGCCTGGAGGGAGTTCAGAGTCGGCCGACCGAGGAGGACGTTGTATACCGAGGGGACCCTAGCCACAATAAAGTCTACCGGCAGCATGCGCGTGTGGCCGGGCTCCCCGATCGTGAACTGCAGGGTGACCACTCCTTGCGCCGGGATGGAGTGGTTAGTGAATCCCGAGAGGACGTGGGAGGTCGGCCTCAAGTCCGCTAGGGCCAGCCTCATTCACAGAAAGCAGTCGTGGAAGAGGATGTCCGTCGAGCTGCCTGAATCGATGAGTATTCGGTGGACCTCGTATCGGTGAATTCGCGCTACGATCACCATTGGGTCGCTGTGGGGGAACAGATATGCCGTGGAGATCCCCGTCGCCAAAGGTGATGGGCTCCCGGCCCTTAGCTCTTTTGGTCGGGCGGCCACCGGAGAGTGTGGGGTGGCAGCCTGTGGGGAGGCTGACGACTTCGGGAGAGGGTCCGCCCGCACCCCCGTTGCGAGGGGGCGGTAGCGGGCGTTTGGATCCTTAGGGGAGTCTGTTGCCGTGCGGGCGGAGATCGGAAGGCCAACTTCGTATTTTGGGGAGTTATTCTTCCCATAGACGGCGCCAACTGATGGAGCTCCTTTCCAGGCCTCCGTCAGATGTTGTCTTCCGTTGATCTCGAGATGAACTGGGTTGATTGTCCTTCGTTGCGTATGGGTCTCAATGGGTTTTGAGAGGAGAAGGTTGGGTGAGGAGACTGCTGCCGTGTACCTGCAAAGAAGTCCCGAGGTGGTTTGGTACCACCGAGGACCCTCCGACGCTCAAGTCAGTGATGAAATCCGAGCAGAGTAACGGCGTAAAATGTAAAAAATGGCTCACTTGACCCCTCCGTGATGGGGGTTTATATAGCGGTGGTGACACGCATCAGCGGGCGCGAGAATCTCGCCGGCAGTTACGCTCCCGACGTCATGCCGGCGTAGAGAGCGGATCGCCCATTAATGGGGATCGTGGTGGCGTGGAACGTAGGATGTTGCTGGCGTAGAATCCGCGCATGGCGAGATTCGCGGAGCGGCGGTTATGCCCGCTAGTGGTGGAGTTGGTCGGAGGGCCGAGGGAGACGGCCTCGGCAGGGAGCTCGGGGGCGAGCAAGGAGGCCGAGGAGTCTTGGTCCTATGACGTCTCGGGACGAGCTGAATGGCCGAGGAGGCTGATTTTCAGAAGGCCCCGAGACGGACCAGTTTGTGCTTGCAGGTCGGGCTCCGGATGGCCTCGTCGGCCCCTGCGGGCCCTTTCCTCTAAGTCCTGGAACACGTCATCTGCCACGTGTCCTGATCTTCGCGATCGCCAATATCGAGCATTATCAGAAAGTGAATGAGATTTTATTTGCCTTTGTATTGTTTGAATCTATGCTCCATTTTTCTTTTGTTTTCATTCAAGATAGTGAGTTGAAACTTTGAATGCTGTTAGAATTTATAGGTTTCTTCATTATTGATTTTTGTTGGAAGTAAAAATTTAGTTAGCCATATAATTGAAAACGGGTCCTAAAAAATAATAGCCTGCCTCTACTTTCCCAAAAGGTTATGAAATATGATGTACATAACCCACTATACTACATTTTAACTGAATTTGGGTATAGAACTCTACTATCTATTGCTCATTGGGGTTTTCGTCAATTTTGAAACTTAATGGGTTTAAAAATTAATCAGTTTTCAACTTTGGGTTCGGAAATAAATTTCCCTTTAATATATTTATTTTTTGTATTAATTTTTTTTATTTTTCTTAAATAAAGTAGCTAGGTTTCTTATTCAATAATATGAAAGGTTTACTTTTGACGTGGGGGGGGGGGGGGGGGGGACAATTAGATGGTTTGTTTTAGCATTTTAAGAAGTAAAGGAATTATATGATAGAACCTCAAATTCTAGAGAGGTACGTATCTTGTCCTGTTTTGAAACTTAGGGGACAAAATGATACACCATGTTTAGTGAATTAAGCATTTAAGAATCTACACGAATTGGGAGTTAGTCTCAACTTTTTTTTAACTCAAATTGGGAGTTAGTATCAAATTGAAACTTATTTGATTCTCATAATGAGCGTAAAAGACCTCTAAATTTATACCCAAAAAATATTGCTTTCTTACTTTTAAGTATTATGAAAATTTCTAAAATATCTACCAAAAACATTTTTGATTAAAATCTCTACTGTTTTAACTGCGATGTATTTTATGAATTATTAGTATCATTAATGGAAAGCATGTGACCTTTTTTAGTACATTGCGAAAAACAAATTTTATGAAGTTTTGGGAGTTTTGTGTAAATATTTTTGGCTGGGTTAAAAATGGGGAGATGGATTGGGTCTCAATTTGAGGACAAGACCAGTACTGCCATGGACCTCAAGTGGTTTTTCTGAGCAAATATGGGTATAAATATTCTTGCATTTAAAGTGTTACATTGTTGTATCTATATATGAAGAAAATTGATACACATTTGATGTTTATTGAATACAGGCACTGAAATGGTAAAATTCTAGAGAAAAAAATAGGAGGTCAATGGGTTTCATTAATCATGTCTCTTTTGGCATGCAGGAACATATTGTTCTCTGGGTTTTAATTTGTATCCCAAACTCGGTAAAAAGATCGTTTATCTATCCTAATGACGTTTTGATTCTATATCCGAGACAAATTCCCTCCAAACGTAAATAATCATACAAAATGACGAGCGAACATTTGTTTTAAGGATTAATTAGTTGGTATGCACAAGATGATTGAAAATGTTGGTTGTTCTTTACCGCTTTTAAACATGTAGCCTAACATGCAAGAGCATATTTATACATGAGTAATCCAAAAGATCCTTAATGTTGAGATGATGTCATGTTTCAGGGGGCATTTTTTTTAGAATTTAGGGCTATTATTTCCGGATATTTGATATTTGTATCAAGCAGGTTTAGAAGGTACAACAAGTATAACGAGGCAATCTCTCTTTGAAGGTAAAAGGATATCTCAAAGAGGAATCCTCCTTTAAACCCTATTTATGTTAAAGATATGTTTACTAAACATATATCTCTTCCGGAGGATGTACGCGCTCGCATCGAGCGGCAATGACACTTTCCTAATTTGGCGGGGGTCTTGAATTCGAAACCCTCCATCTGCAATACCAAAAGGGATTTTCAACCAATTACTTGGGGAAAGATTTTATGGGTCTAAAGACCCAATCCTCCTCCCTAGAAGTCCACGAGCTGATGAAAAAGAAGACTCCTGATCGTGTTTCTCTTTATTGTTTATGTAATGTTTACAGTAAACACACAACTTATCCTGAAAAGGGAAAAAACGAAGTATTCGGGGATCCAATGGGATCTCCATTATCCGGCGCACTGCCAATTTATATAATGATGCATACAGAAAGCAGTTTGGTTTTAATCGGACGATGAATGAATAAATTATTGTCAGCTGAGTCATTTTCTAGCGAGGGGGTTGGCACGTGCGAGGCAATTGGCATAACCGACACGTGTTTGCATGGTGTGAAGGGGACCAGTGCGTTCATACGTTCCGCTGTAGCTTGTTGGCAACAGCACAAAACACGGTGCCGTCATTTGCAAGTAATAGCTCTTGGACTTGAAGTGATTTGTTAATTAATTTAGCTCTTCGCCTTTAAAAAACTATTTATTTTAATTAATCCCAAAACAGCTTTTGCATTGATCATTATTTCTTTGGGTAAATTTTCATAACTTCGGGGCAGGTTTTCCGCTAACAAAAAAACCCGGCCACAAAACAGTTGTCGACCTTTTGAAAAAGTTTCAGTTGTCAAAAAACCTCTTATCTGTTGTATGTTTGTAGTTGTTGAAAGTATTCCTGGAAAGGGATGAATAAGAATACACTACCGATATATCCAAATTAAAAATTCTACAACACTTGCAAATGCAAATCGTAATTGCTAAACTTAACAAGAGATATACCAATATAGATAAGTGGTTAAGCTAATAACAATTGTGAACATAAACCACAAGTAAGCAACAATATCAAGTAATAGACATATAGAGTAAGCAAAGAACAAACATGCAATTTCTAATTTATGGATACTTGCAAGCACTTAGATACAAATGTAAATGGCAGGTACTAAAAAGGAGAGATAGAGAAATTGTAAACTTAAAGTGGTTCGGGAGATCTTTTAGTCCGCTTTCTTTAGACGTACAAGCCCGTTCCGCCAATTCATGTTTTTTTTTTTTGAAGACAGACATGTTGCACACCCGCAACCAACAACCACACTTCTGGTGGAGACTAAACCAACACGTCTCCCACAAAGACCTCACGTTGCTCGACACTCGAGCAACACTTCACTCTTACAAGCTCGTCGCTCTTCTCTCTATAAAGATGCTCTTCTCTCTTACAATGGCAAGCTGCGCTCAAAATCCCAAATAAAAAGAAAGAAGAGATTACATTTGAAACACAATATAAGCTTAACTAATACTCAAGAAGATAGATATCAAAACATAGCTCTTGAGTGTGTGTATTTGAGAGATTGGATAAGCAAATGAAAATCTTTTTGAACTCTTACAAGATATGGGATTTTTCTCTTTTGATCACTTAAGAATTTAGCAAACTGAAAAATTAAGTGATTAGAGCTCAAAAAACCAACCCAAGACTCTTTTATAACTCCACACAAAAAATAGTTGTTATAAGTCAAATCGGTATTTTTTCAGTAAAAACGGACGTCTGAAGAACAATAGGAAAGACGTCTAAAGTTTTAACAAAATAAAACCCAACGACTATATTTTCAAAAACTTCTACTGCAGACATCTGTCGAATATAGATTCAGACGTCTGCCATGGATTTTAAAAAAGGACCAAAGAAAGCACAGAGAATAAACAGACGTCTGAAGAATAAGGGACAAACGTCTGAAGAATAAGGGACAAACATCTGAAGAAGAAATGATTTTCAAATATTTTGAACTGCAGACGTTTGTTGCCTATATGTTCAAACGTTTGTTCCTTAAAAGAAATTCATTCCAATGAAATTACAGAAAACAAACAGACGTCTAAAGAAACAATGGACAGATATCTGTATCTCATAAAAATAGGCCATATGAAAACACAGAGAAAAGACAGGCGTTTGAACAATCAAAGGACAGACGTCTGAAGCACAAAACGTATGAAACTTGATATTTCTAACATTTGGGGATTTTATAAAAACACAGTAAGATGATAGACGTCTGAAGTACATGGGAAAAGGCGTCTGAAGTGTAAAAACTCAAAAACTTGTGTTTTGTGATGAAAATCAATCTTAAATCGAAAACCCCAAAGCTCATATAATGTAAAATGTTTGTGCAAGCGTGTGTAAGTGTTCAAGAGCTCTAATTGATAATAACCATATTCAATAGAGTACTTATATAGAATCCTATGTTGATGTTGCATTTCTTCGAAATCTTGAATTTTCGA